>JACYXH010000442.1:382500-407500 GCA_026745465.1 Lota lota
TTTACAAAAAAGAGGAGGGCCAAACAAAATGGCGGAAAAAGGAAAACAAATGATCTGGATTCTCCAGAGAGAAAGGAGCACGACGAGTGAGGGAGTCCCCTGGACCCTGTGTCTTTTTCTTTTCCTTTTTTTGGGGGCCAGAAAATCCCATAATCCTTCATGTTTGATGTCTCAAAGCTAATGGTGTTTATTAGCAGGACCCAAAAGGGGGCTTTGTCCCTGGCGCTGGTTGGCCATCGAGGTTTTGAATGACATTGCAGGGAGAGAGAGAGCGGGTAACTTTAGCTTAATCTTGGCTTATCCAGGGGCCCCGATGCCTGCACAGGTGTGTGGCCGCTAAGCCCGGGGAAGACCGGCTCCTGGTGCAACCCACCCCGGAGATCAATGCGGCTCCTGGAGGGCCCAAGACCTCCAGAGAGAGAACGTACACTATACCTTGAAGAATAAGAGGTTTTACCCCCTCCACCCCTTTGTGAAGCAGGCTAACCCTTTTATCACATTTTAATTAAACCACAGATCTCCTTTCGGCCTCTCTGTATGGTATGGAGGTATCTCCTCCTGGAGAAGCACATTCCAACATCAGAGATTTAGAACAAGGCAGCTACACAGGTTAGGTTGCATATGATTAAGACGACTTACTCTCCTCTTGGTGGTATACCCCACGTACAGAGCTTACATGCGTCTTGTTTTGTTTGTATTCTGTACATATTTACCTTTTTATATTTATAATGCCAATCATTTTGGTTTACTGGGGCTGTAAGATTCAAGATTCAACCAGTTAATCATTTAATGAGTTAATCATTTAATGAGTTAATCATTTAATGATTGTTCATTAGTTGTTCATAATTATTATGATTCTGAACCAGTAAACCAGCACCCCTGTCTTTGAACCAGGCCGAGAGTCATACTGGTCCCGCAGTAACCTAACATGGCGTTCAGAAGGTCAAACGGTCAAATCAGTTTCTAATTCTGGTGTTTTTGGGATGTTGTCTATTTTGTGAAAAAGCCCAAAACAATGCAAACCCAGATAGAAGCACAGACTAAACCAACATCAAGGCGAACCACACGAAGGAGGAATTCCTGCCGGCGTCCATCTTGTGGCACTGTGAGAGCTGACTCTGATGATTGGATTATTTGGAAGCCACTCCCTCAATAGAAATGAATTAGCTCTAATTCAATAGCAATAGAAATCAAGGCCAGTGGCCCAGTGATCCATAAACACTACTACGATGAGGTCATCTTTCCCAGATATATATAGACGTGCTGTGATGCAGTATCGCCATCAGCAAAGTGTGGCCAGGGTATTATCCTAAGTGTTACCACACAACAGGGATGTGTGTGTCATTTTTGGAGTCCAATACGGCTTGCGCTGTTTGTCAAATCCCCCCCCCCCCCCCCCCCCCCCAAAAAAAGGCCTATTCCCCGAATTCAAGAAAAAAGCAGAACACTACAATACAACATTGTATTTGATTTTTCAAACCTATGCCTGCTCATTTATCCATTCAGCGATATGTATTTGTGTATCTTTGCTAATGGCAACTTTATGCTTAACCGTTATCGTGTCTTACGACTCCTCCTAATCAACGATAAAACAGACCCTGGAACTGCTCAAAGCATGTGATCGCTGCACAAAAAGGGACACGTCTGCTATCCCAAAAGGACCATGCCGTTCCTCCGCCTATTGGCGTATCTTTGATTTTCACACCTTTGCAGAGGAGCTTTTGGCTTAAATCCCCCCTGAAACGTCCCTGGGGGTCTTGATGTGAGCCCAGTGGCTGGCTGCATTACAGGACTCTCTAAATAACATGTTGATGGTCGGATTTTCCTCCAGGGGATTTGGTTCTCTCAAAACCAGCCCGTGTCCTCTTCTATCTTCTGAGGACGCTACTGTTCATGTCTTTAGTATTTTTCTTAATGGCCTTTTCCTTAAAATGCACTCTGAAAATGAAGCACCACAATAATCCGTTTACTTTAAAGCGAAACCAACTCGTCTAATTAGCTTTAACATTTGACGGGAAAAATGATTATTACCCATTCATATCAATTTCATCAATAAGAAAAGATGATGCGATTTGGTGCTCAAGCCATGCATGCGGTGATGTTGTGTGATGGTAGCTTATGTAAGAGGATGAGAGGCCTAAGGCTGTGTTCTGAACACAACAGGTGACCATGGATTCCTATTTAGCAGCAGTTTACAACCTGTAAAAAAAAACATTTGAATGCACCTTGGACCATGAAGTCTTTGTGACCGCTAGTCACAAAGACTGATAGTCTAAACCAACCCAACATTGAACTGAATTATCCAAACCGAAGAAGCGCAATACTGCTGGAGGAACCTTCTTGCTACGTTTGGTCTTGGAAATAAAGGACTTTCTTTTCTCATGCATCGTGATTAAAACTATCATTATCAGTTAAAGGAGGCAATCCTGCAGATTTGGGAAGGATTGTTTGCTTTTATCATGATTGTCTCTCTGACCCTGACGGACAAAGTACTCGTCAGGATAATGACGGTGTATTCCTACTCCATCCGGGGACCATCTTTATGCTGCGCATGGGACATGTTGTACTAATTGGATGGTGGCGTTAGCCATTGTAATAACTGGCTGCTTGTGCCCCATATTTGGATAACTGTGGGATTCCCTTCTTGTGGCGGATCCCTGAGTATTTGGCACAGTCACAGTGTAGGACTTAAGCAAACCAACAGGGGGCGTCCCCTGGCAGCTTTAAAGTGCAGCTGATCATTGGCCGAAAGGGTCCGTTTCTGTGTCCTATTTCCAAGCTGTTTCTTCACCTCATAATTACCCGGGAATCTACCCAGGAGTATTCACATGTTTCCCCCTCTTCATTCACTCACTAAACTGTTAACTGTATTTGATACCACAAATAGTCTGTTAGAAATGGCACACAATTATCATGCTGGAAATGTGTTTGTGAAATGCCTTGAGTAAAATATTGCATTTAAATTGATCAATTCCTGTTATAATTGTGGCAGTAACAAGAACTAATAACCATGAAATCATCAGGATCTGGCCCAATTCCTGATGATTTCATGATTTTTCTTTTGTTGCTACATATATATATATATATATATATATATATATATATATATATATATATATATATATATATATATACGCTTCATAGTACTAGTCATCTACACTTCACTTTGAACTCATCTGCACATGTTTATGTAACAGTATGTTATGTGTTGGTGTAAATATATATGTTTTCGATTTATTCATTTATTTTCCACTAAATAATCATTTGACAATACATAGCATGTTACATACATGTTATTTTCATGCCGCTTACATCTAATACATTGCAGCAATATGTTTAATAATTCTCAACACTAGGTTGTGTGCGGATAATTTCAATGGTATTAATGAATGCTAATCTTAATTAATCTGTGCTCTTTTCATGACTCTGAGGTAAACAGGCTTTATTATATTGCCTTTTTAAGTGGACCTTTTTCTCTAGTGTGAACAGACCATAGACTGTATAAACTAAATGCAGAACATGGATTTCTGTGTGTGTGTGTGTGTGTGTGTGTGTGTGTGTGTGTGTGTGTGTGTGTGTGTGTGTGTGTGTGTGCGTGTGCGTTCGTGCGTGTCTACAAAAGTGTATATTGGGCATTGTGTACATTGTGTGTACATATTGCTTGTCCAAATGCATTTTTTAAGATCATGGTTTGTCTGTAATTACAAGATGTCTGATCTTTATGTTCTCAGAGAAGTTCATATGGTCGACATTACCACTCTAATCCATAGTATGATAACTCATCAAAAGATCAAGCTTTTAATTACACATATATTATTCACGCTAATCAACGAATGACTCTTAATTACAAGGAGATAGCTAAATGTAATTTAATGTCTTGACAAAGTATGCCTGCAGGACTCTCCTGGTTTTAATAGATTATAAAAAAAAGTAAATTTCATACTGAATATAAATATGGACAGCTTACTGCAATAATATTTTCTATATTCTACATACATAAAAATATATATAAGTGCATATGAATGCTTTGAATATTTTATCCTTGGATTACGTTAATATTGCAATAAGGAAGATCATTCTTGTTTTCAAACTGTTAAATACAATAAATCATTTTTTATCTACAAATCATTTTTGCCTCTTTCACCCATGAACAGAGAGGCCCTCAATATCACTGCAAAATGATCATTTATGATATTGCAAAATAGATTGTAAAGATGCAAGCTAAATATTGGTTCTTTGTAATTGGCTGCTGTGTTAATGACACACTGCAGACAGAACATACGATACGCTACATAAAGGGTATAACAATGTTTTGTCAGGCCCGGCAAGGGGATTGTCCCAGGCGTGCGTGTTGTGCTACAGCGTCTCATGCTAATTGTGCCCTATTGTACCAAACCGTTCCTGCACTCTGTTCTTCAGGGTGTCTCCGTCCATCTCCCTGAATTCTCCAGCCATGCGTGACCCGCTGTTTTCTGGGGTCGGGGGGGGTCTTTGATTGCAGCGCTACGAAGCATGAATTGTTTTACACTGTTGTGCGTCTACTGCTAGTAGGTGGGCCTGGTAATCTATAGTGACACCAGAGCTCAGCTCCAGAGTCATGTCAAGGCCTCCCGCCCAGAGAAAATTGATAATTAGGGGCCTGGTGTTCAGTGGGAGAGGACGACCCCTGACTCATACTTTGTGTTACACTTTGAACCTCTTGATGCCTGATTCCACCGCCATCGTAACAGTTTGAAGGTGCCGTTCTGCACAGAGGTGGAGCACCCCGCGGCGCCCAGAAGGAATGCAACATCTATTGTCGTTTGCGGTCTGGGCCCTCTGACTTTGGTTGTTGGTCGTCATGGAAATGTCGAGATGCTACTTTGATGTTTGACGCTTAATCTTAATTGGCTCTTTAGAGCCAGGGTAGGCAATTTCTTTAGAATAAAAAAAAAGAATGGTCATATCTGTTGAAACGTTCCCTCTACCTCCAGACGGCGATAAATGAAATCCTCGGAAGATAAAATAAAAGGAGGTATCTGTGCCGTGTCGCAGGCCTGTTTGTGATCGGATGGCCTACCTGTTTGTCTTCGCTGGCTACCTGCACGCACTCCGCCCGTGCATGACGGAGTCTTCCATAAGATCCCATTGTCCTGTTGCACACCTGTTGCTGATTGGCTAGCGAGCTAGTCCTGTGTTTTGGGGGCGTGGCTTTGGAGGAGGCCTGAATGGAGGGGGGTGCTTTTTTTCGGTTAGATACTTTCAAAATCTAGCTTTACTCTGGCTGGTTTTCCCGCAATACCCTATCCTAGCTTTAATGTATTAAAGCCATTGACATATTGATTGTATAGACCACTTTCAAATTAGGTTTATATTTGTGAAAACAAAGCTCTTCAGTTTTATATGATTTAAAGTACAATTCATTAAAATGGATAATGGACAAGAATGATCAATTCCTATTTGAATCTGTACCAGGAAGCATAATCAGTGAATACTTGAAAAATGTGTGGATTTCTGGGGGGAATATCTGACTAATTAGGTTTAGATTTGTGAGTCCGATCAGGTTAAGCACTCAAATTGTACTCCATGCGTCTATGAAGAGAACAGATTTAGGTTTGAGTTTCAATATGCCATTCAACAAGAAGAAAACTAGTCTTTTTGGCAGTAACAATTCACAGTGATTCTTAATCAATAAAAATATGAACTGACTGATCAAAATAGTTAAACCTTAAAGTGAGTATCTTATATCTTATATTTTTGTATACCTCTAATCAACAGATGTCTATCTACGTCACCGATAAACAGGGAAATTGATGTGACTTTATGAGTGTGCAGGTGTTTTGTAATAACTAATCCTGTTGCATCAGCCATACTTTTGGACGATGATTTTCTTTATCCAAACCGGCCATTCTAAATATATGTCCAAAATCGAGATTATTGTTGTTTCTTTACAGTAATGAATGGACTTATTATGGAAGTCTAATTAGATGAAGGAAGGAATCCTGTTGAGTGGCTCTTCAATGGGTTGTTAACACATTGAAGCGGCAGATTCCCAAGACTTGTCGACCCAACAATTATCAGTCAGGGGGAACGAGCGAGGGAGACATACATAAAGCAGAGAGAGAGAGGGAGAGAGAGAGGGAGAGAGAGAGGTAGATTGAAAGAGAGAGGGTAAGTGAGAGAGGGAGAGCGAGAGAAAGAGCAAGAGAGAGAGAGGGAGAGAGAGAGGGAGATTGAAAGAGAGAGAGAGAGAGAAAAAGAGCAAGAGAGGGAGAGAAAGAGAGAGAGAGGGAGGGCCCAGGTGAGACTCCTTGTGATCACTGGCATGTTAGAATCAGTTTAATTGGGTTCTGTTTGATTTTTCACCGACGACAGCCATGCCCCTCCACCCCCCCCCCCCCCCCCCCCCCCCACCCCCACCCCCGCCCCCCCAGACAAACTCCACCCTCCAACTTAATGGTATAAAAGGGGGTGACTTGTCAGAGTTGAAAGTGACCTCGCTGTTAGTGGTAAAAGGCAAAGGGGAGGGGGGGGCTCTTTGAAGTGTCACTACTGCCGTTCGTCGCCCCTTTCAAAGACCTTTGTTCTTAGAAGAGCGGCTTCCAATAAACAAATCGACACCTGGCTCCTTCTTTAGCTTAGCTTAACTTTTTAGCGTAGCCACGGTCATGCTTTTGGAAATCCACGTGGCAACAACCCCGACAACTTCAGTGGACTATTGCTGTCTTTTAGGAGGGAAACATGATGCATGCATGATAAAAAAAAAAGAAATCGGTTGTAAAACCTAGTTATGGCTTCTGCCAACAGAAGGTAGAGATGCTAATGATTTATTGGAGTAGAATGACAATTACAAATACAGTACAGACAGTGCTTTTCAGCCGTGTGTCGTGTGGTTGCCGGAATTGCTCCAGTATCGGGTGCCACAAACAAACACTCGGCGGACCCTATTATCATCTGTCCGTCCTCCTAACATCCAGTGTTTTACGGTTATCACTGTCGGTGACACGGTGACAACCGCTGCAGCCACTGCTCTGGGGTCTGGAGTGGATGACGTGGCTGCAGCCACTGCTCTGGGGTCTGGAGTGGATGACGTGGCTGCAGCCACTGCTCTGGGGTCTGGAGTGGATGACGTGGCCGGGAGCCCAGTCAAGGCCCCGCCGTTGCTGGGTGTGTGAGTGCTTTTGAACGGACCTCAAAGACTTCCGTCTACAAAGGGCCTTGTCCTACAAAGTCCTCTCTCTGCCAAACGCCAAGGCGCGCCGCATTCACGCACAAAAGAAATGCCTTTTTAATAGTCAGACTCCTTAGCAGGGATTTGACAATAAGCGTAGTTGATGCAAAGTTCCATAGGATCGGCTAGGATCTCGCTGGGGCCCCCGTGGCTCCACTCGCCTCTGACCTCTGACCTCGCTCACGCTTCCCGGTGCATTCGATCTAGCTCTATTACTCGAGTGTCATTTGTTAGAAATGGCTAACCGTCAGCGATCAGTGAGCGAAAACGCGCCGTAAGGATATCTGTTCTGAGTTGAATGTCCCTGCCTCTGTGTGAGTCCATTTGATCTTAGACCAACTCCGTTCTTACCAATCAAGGCATCTCTTCGCTGACTGTTTCGGGGAATCCATCTTGCCTCATTCAGTCCCGTGTGTGTGGGAAACGGTGGCGGAGAGCGTAGGAGCAGAGAGGGCGGGGGCGTCTTTTGGTTGCTTCGTTTCGGAATCCCGCTCTTTTCTGCTCTCTGTCGCTCTCTCTTCACAACTCTCGAACTGCTTTACTGGAGCAGCTTTAGATGCCTTGCTCGACACTACATGCTGCTCCGTTTCACCGCTCCTCTTCCATTTTGATCGTCTGAAAGTCAACTCCACAAACGCCCGAGCACAAGCGTGCTCAGCTATATAAGCTGCATTCAGTTCCAGGCTCGTTTTCGATCGTTTCTTCTTTTTTTTTTATCTGCCTCCATGCCACGGTCAACACACAGAGAACATTGTTCCGTGCAGCCCACAAGCGAGGAGACTGCAGAAGGCATTCAGTGGTGGCACAGCGGCTGTGGAAGAACAATCCCGTTGCCGCTGGAGTAGCGTTTCACCCCCTTTCGACTAGATGGAGGGGCTGCTGGGTCGTGGGTTTGACATAGAATAACACAATGGTAGTTGGATTCATAATATCAATAACAAAATAATTGGTAGCACTTTAGAATAGTGGAAGCGTCAATAAAGCACTAGTTCAGTGAATTCATAGTGAATTCATCATTTATAAAGCATTGTTTCAACATGAATACTCATAAGTAAGCCAATTCATAATCTAATCAATATAAATAAGATACTGAGATAAAGGTTCATATAAAGCATAAGATAATGATTTACAACCTATTAACAAAGTGTTTATAGTTCTTTGGTAACACTTAATTTTGCTGCAGCTGATTTTGGTTCAGGTAGAAAGCATTAGCATAGTATTTTGTGTGATCTAATCTAAGACTATCTATGCCTTATAAACATTTATAAATGACTGGATTGCTGGATGGCTTGATTGATCAATTCAGGTAGTTAGAAACTATTAGTTAAGACTTGAGAATATAACTATGTGTTATGTGAGTATTGGTACTGCTGCAATGGTACTTAGGCATTTCCGGCCTTAACATCTATTTGAAATGCTTGGTAAGGCATATATACTCACTTTATATGACATTTATAAATGTTTATTAAGGAACAGATCCTTCCTTTAGACGGGCTCACAACAACTTAAACAATACTCTCTTACTACCTGAACTAATCATGAATTGCAGCATTGTTAAGTGTTTCTTAAGCATTATTAACACATTGTAAATAAGGTGTTCGTCAATTAAATCTCTTGCTTTCATACCTGCCAAAGTTGTAAACTCGTCACATGCGCTGCCTTCCGTGCAGCAGCTTTTCTCTCCGAGTTTCAGGGTGGCGGGGGAGTCATCGGTCACTAGGCCGGAGGCGGGCCGCCTTTCAGCACTCAGGGGAGTGGGTCGGGCTGCACATCGTGGCCCACCGGTTACCAACGATAATTTACCTTGAAGCGAGCCGACCCACTCTCCTTACGTCAGAGAAGATCATGCTTCTGCTCTTTCATACTTATTGTAAATAACCTATCCGCCACCCCTCCCCCCCCGCAAACACACACACGCGTTCGCGCACCAACCCCCCACCGACCCCCACCAGCGCCACTCTAGCGCCGTCCACGATGCGCTCACACACGCACGCGCCGCAATCACAATTAAGTCTGTGTACTGAGCTCCCGCGATAAGGTGTACAGTTTATTTTCTGTCTTAATTCCTTATCAGATGCATCGATCGTGACGCGCGTGCACTGATCCCGGGCCGCTGTCTGGAGAGCGATGATAAGCCCCGTGCGTCTCTCTCTCTCTCTCTCTCTCTCTCTCTCTCTCTCTCTCTCTCTCTCTCTCTCTCTCTCTCTCTCTCTCTCTCTCTCTCTCTCTCTCACACACACACAGAGCCTTTCAGACTGTGTTTAGCAAAGGGGTGGACTTATTATCTTTGCAGACCTGCCTTTTTTCAAATAACATTTTAAAATTGACACCTAGTCTTGCTGGATACTTAAGAGGGAAGAAACATCCTGAAAATGGTTGTCTCCTACCTCTCCATATTGGGCACACACACACACACACACACACACACACACACACACACACACACACACACACACACACACCAACGTGCACACTCACACATGTGTTCACAGTTGGGCCATAGCTATGACCCTACAAGAGGTTCAGTATAAGCTATATATTATATTTAGTAATAAGCTTATTAAACATTACAAACACTAAACAAGAATACTGTCCCTGTGAATTTCCTGATTGAAAACAGGAAAAATGCACATACACACACACACACACACTCTCTCACACACAAACACACACTCTCACACACGTGCAAACACACACTAGCTACGCCTACAAAACTAGCACATCACATTTGAGTGACATAAATGCACAGTGGGTCCTTTAAGGTAATTCCTCGATCTGATCCATGTGTCATTCAGCCCCCTGAGAGTTGGGCTTTGTTTACCATTGTAGAGCAAGGTCTCTCTCCCTCTCCCTCTCCCTCTCCCTCTCCCTCTCCCTCTCCCTCTCCCTCTCCCTCTCCCTCTCCCTCTCCCTCTCCCTCTCCCTCTCCCTCTCTCTCCCTCTCCCTCTCCCTCTCCCTCTCTCTCTCTCTCTCTCTCTCTCTCTCTCTCTCTCTCTCTCTCTCTCTCTCTCTCTCTCTCTCTCTCTCTCTCTCTCTCTCTCTCTCTCTCTCTCCTATGTGTTGTAACCTGCTTCTCCCTGGCCTCCCCAGCCGGGCCCACAGTGATTCTCCCTGAGGGGAGGGCAGCCCTGCCGGTCCCCTCCAGGCTAATGCTTGTGAGAGGACTGACTCCCATTAGGACGCTTTTATTGTGGCGCTCTCGTTAGCATCTCGGCCACCCCATTGTCTTCTCCAACAATGGCCGCAAACAAAACATTAACATGGAAATGGGTGAAATGTAGCTAATTAGTTTTCCCAGCGTGCGTCGTTAAGCACTTGGAGATGGGGGCTAAGTGGCCTTTGGATGGACTGACGTTGTAGAGGCGGGGAAGAGCAGCTCTCGGGCCTGTCGTTCCTCAATCATCTGCGGCTCACCTACCACTCATTTCCTCCATCTTGTCTTCATCCAATGCCTGTGTCAAATGTTCCATCGGTTCTTGCAAATTTCAGTTAAAAAGTTTAAAAAGAATCATTTGAATGCACGTTGGATACTATAGTGTTGGTTATACTGCTGATTGCTCATTATGTGACTAGTGCAGTGTCCACATTATTTATTATTGTTTTACGTTGCTGAAAGGTCTTGTGGTCGAGTTCCGGTGAACGGATTCTAGGCCACATAGGATGCGAATGACACACAAGCGATGAGGATGCGATTATAAAACAACAACGACACTTGTCCTAAAACCTTGTCAAAACCATGACAACAAAAGCATGTGCACAACCCTGGACAAAGGTGATGCTATCCGGCTCCAAATTAGCCGTGGGCTATGTATTGTCCCCGATCAAACAACAACGATAAGAAGACGCCAGGGCAGCCACCTCTACACCCTGCCCCCTTGTTGTTGAGCAGCTCTGTGACTGCAGTCAGCGTTTGTTGAGTTGCCATCCATCGCACCGCTCTCCTCTCAAGACGGCACTTCACAGTTGCCTTTGCTCCATTCTGTCCGCGGTGGTACCGCTTGCTCGTCCAAGGAAACGTTTCAGCTTGCATCTCAAGCGAAGAGAGGCACTCACGCATTCTCTTGAATGAAGCATTGTCTTTCTTTTCTTACAGTGGAACAAGGCCCTTTTATGGTCCAATGGGACACTATAACCACATCCATTCCCATTCGATGCCTTGTTTTAATTGAGGTTATTCTTTTTAATTGTAACTTAAATGTTGATTTGCTGATATATTTGCAGTGTATCCAGCACTTTGCAACTCAGAAATGTGGTTTGAATCTTTTTTTCTAGCACACCTAAGTGCATTGATGACATTGTTTCATTCAAGTTTGGTTTGAATGTGATCCGAATGTGTTCTGGGTTTTCTAACATTCGGTTTTATTTCCATGGACCCCTTCTGTTACGACTCAGTCCTGCTCCTATGACCATTGCACGTCATTCATTAATTACGTAATGTCCCACAGAAAGCATGCGTGTGATTCGCTACAGGGAAAAGAGCCTACTGCAGCATATCTAGTGTATATGTAAGGTATGGTATCACGTGATGTTTAGAAACCCTGTGAGCGGCTCTAACCAGAGAGGGATGTAGTTCACTGCATGGCCTGCCTTTCAGCACCAGGGGAACCCAAGAAGTTCTTCTTGTTTCTGGTGTAAATCCTGGTGCCTGCGGGCCGATATCTCTCTCCGTGCTCAGTACGCGCTCGCATCATTACACCACCAAAGGGCTTTGGGGACTTAGAACAAATAGCTTTTGTTTGAGTGGCCTCTGACACTAAAGTGTTTGTGTGTGGGTTTATCTTGTGGTTGACGATGAGCGACAGCCAAGCAAAGGTGCGGTCTATATTATGATTTTGGATTAAAGATTAAAGCCCAGCAAAGCCCATGAACAGGTCTAATCTCGCTCCTCAGCACGGCTCAGCAGTAAGTGCACCATGGCATCAGTCGAACTGGCCCACCATCACCTAACTCTCTATAGAATGTATGTATGTATGTATGTATATATATATATATATATATATATATATATATATATATATATATATATATATATATATATATAAATACCCTATAGGATATATATGTATATACAAACCCTATAGTATCTCTCTATAGTATACCATCACTATAGTATCTCTATACTGCACCAACCCTATAGGATATATATATATATATATATATATAGGATATATATATATATATATCCTATAGGGTATATATATATATCCTATAGTGTTTGTATATATACAAACCCTATAGGATATATATACCAACCCAATAGTATATATATACCAACCCTATAGTATATATATATATGTACCAACCCTACAGTATATATGTATAAACCAACCTTATAGTATATATATATATATATCAACTCTATAGTATATATATATACCAACCCTATAGTATATATATACCATCCCTATTATATACCAACCTTATAGTATATATGTATAAATACCAACCCTATAGTATGTACATACCAACCCTATAGTATGTACATACCAACCCTATAGTATATATATATATATATATATATATATATATATATATATATATATATATACCAGCCCTATAATATATATATATATAATAACCCTATAGTACATATATACCAACCCTATAGTATATATATATATATATATATATATATATATATATATATATATATATATAAACCAACCCTATAGTATTAGTAAATATAGATATACCAACCCTACAGTACATATATAAACCCTATAGTACATATACATATAAACCCTATAGTATATATATATAAACCCTTTAGTATATATATATATACAAACCCTATTGTATCTCTCTATAGTATATATATATATATATATATATATATATATATATATATATATATATATATTGTCAAGTAATGTTGATTCATCGGTGTCTAAAAAACCAGAAGACATGGGACGTAGGGGATGTTACTAATTATTTGTCATTCTTATTTATATATCATACTCTATACATTTCCTATAGCACGGTTTTATTAGACAACTATAAGCACTTAAGTGAAACACTTGTCATTGATTGACTATGCATGCAACACTGTAGTATCTCTCTATAGTATACCAACACTATGGTATCTCTCTATAGTATACCAACACTGTAGTATCTCTCTATAGTATACCAACACTGTAGTATCTATACAGTATACCAACACTATGGTATGTCTCTGTAGTATACTAACACTATGATATCTCTCTATAGTATACCAACACTGTAGTATCTCTATAGTATACCAACACTGTAGTATCTTTATAGTATACCAACACTATGGTATCTCTCTATTGTATACCAACACTGTAGTATCTCTATAGTATACCAACACTGTAGTATCTTTATAGTATACCAACACTATGGTATCTCTCTATAGTATACCAACACTGTAGTATCTCTATAGTATACCAACACTGTAGTATCTTTATAGTATACCAACACTATGGTATCTCTCTGTAGTATACCAACACTATAGTATCTCTATAGTATACCAACACTGTAGTATCTCTGTAGTATACCAACACTATAGTATCTCTATAGTATACCAACACTGTAGTATCTCTGTAGTATACCAACACTATGGTATCTCTCTGTAGTATACTAACAATGACTATCCTAGGGAGGCAAGGAGAGGGAGTACCTGAAGGTGGATCAACAGTTATTTGTCAACTTCATCCTGTACCTTGTTGTCTTGCAGCTGTGACCTTTTGCTAAAGAAGGGATTTGTTGAAGTGGCTTTGTACGTTTTTTTGTGTGTGTGTGTGTGTGTGTGTGTGTGTGTGTGTGTGTGTGCGAGTTTGTGAGTATGTGCATGCATGCGTGTGTGTGTGTGTCTGTGTGTGTGTGTGTGTATGTTCATGCATTTAGCCTCTTTATCCACCCAGTTATACTATACAATAGCACCGTTATTACTATTTTGTCAATCTTGGAAAAAACATTAAGCATAGCAAACAATTACAAAAATGGCTTAATGTAAACAAGGCGACGTCACCCTTACTTAGTCAAGTCAAGTCAACTTTATTTATATTGCACATTTCATACACATGGCAGACTCAATGTCCTTCACATAAAAGTAAAAGTAAGTACTAACAATAGTCAGCATCCTTTATTTATTTGGTAACACGTTGAACAACCAATGTATATTGTTGTTATTGTTACAATTCCCATGCATAGTTTACCTTGTAGACCAGATCGATTTCTGCAGATATATATATATCACTCAAATCACTGCAATACTAGATGTATTTTCTTGACAATGTGTTTATAACCCACTGAGGAAACATGTTCTGCAGATTGCTGTTACAGCTTCAATAGCCCTGTGTCACTGGATGTGGGCATTTCACCCCATGTGTTCCCCCTATTGCTCTATAGCAATACTATTTAAACTCACACAACCGTAAGTGGTGTGTTGGTGTGAGCACCCACACTCACACGACTAGACTTTAACATAATTTACAATCAACCCAGCGTATTAGCTGGAATGTGTGCGATCAGGAGGAATCAATTGGATGGAGTGTGAATGAAAAGAGAGGGAGAGAGAGAGAAAAAAAGACAGAAAAAGAGAATTCAAAGATAGGAATAGAAAAAAGACAATGTATGGAAATTGAGAGAGATGGTATCGTTCATTACTTTGAGATGGATTTGAACAAATCTTTAGTTTCCTCTTCAATGTTGTCACTTATCTGTGATTTTTGATCAATCCCATTGTCGTTATGTGGCATATGCCATCAGCAGCCTATTGGGGAGAGAGAGAGTGAGAGAGAGAGAGAGAGAGAGAGAGAGAGAGAGAGGGAGGGGGGAAAAGAGGGAGACAGAGAGAGAGAAAGAGAGAGAGGGAGGGCGAGAGAACGAGAGAGAGAGATAAGAGAGATGGAGAGAGAATGAGAGGTAGACAGTGAGAGAGAGAGAGGGAGGGAGAAAGAGAGAGAGAGGAGATTTCCCAGCCTGCTCCTTTGCAACCGGCCTAGGGTTAATAGGTGTCCAACCCTCCCATTATCCAGGAGCGCTTGTGAATTACCAGCCCAGTGATGTTTACCACTGATATCATATATATGCTAATTAGGATGCTTAATTAGTAGGGAGGGGCTTAGTGTGTTTGTGCTGGGGGAGGCAGGTCCGGGGGTCGCGGTGGTGTGTGAAATTGATTTGTGAGGGGTGATTTTTTGTTTGGTGGTTGGCAGGGGAGAGGGGCCCGGTTAGCAGGGGTCTCTCAGAGAGAGAAGGTGGGAGCAGACCGTCCCAACCCATCACTTCCTCCCCTTTCGGCTCCCCCCCCCCCCCCCCCCCCCCCCCAATCACTCCATTAGTCTGGGTACCGGGGCCTCTGGGTTCAGCAGAACCCATCAACAGGGGAAAGGATCACAGGTTCGCTGTAAAGGCCTTCTTGCATTCAGCGCTGGGGTTCAAGTTGCAATATAGGAGTGCGCAAAATGCTTCAGAAATAATACATGCAATATCGAACATGACATAGAGACAGTACATGCAGGGTATGAACCAAACCATACAAACATATGATATTATGGTTCATTCAGCTAACTTGGGTTCCTAGCAGGACTTGGTAGGTGGTAACATATGATATTATGGTTCATTCGGCTAACTTGGGTTCCTAGCAGTACTTGGTAGGTGGTAACTATCAATTAGTTTGTTGTTTCATGTACTAATTTATGTTTGTGACGATTTCAAAAACCACCTCTATTAAATACCCCCAGTACTCCCAATAAACCACTCCCAGTATAAATATTCAGAGTACTTTTAGTAAGTAAGGATTATCGTTATTGGCGTTGTTGGCACGATGAAAACTCACATTTTCATGGCCCATATATGTGAACATCAAGGATGTGGAAAATGTACCTCTGTGAACAAACATGACACTTTTGGCTAGGACAAAAGACATTCTAGTTGTTTCATTATAAGTACGTTAATGTTTTGCACATTTTTCTAACTGTACAATCGTTTAATAAAAAAAAGTGTTCAAATAATATTTGGCGAACATATCTTGGGAAAAAGTTCCATCGTTGCCCAAGAACAAAGTGCTGGTCGCATTGTGCGTACCAAATGTGTGAAAATATGTTCTCCTTTGATAAGTTGAAGTTCACTGCTGGTGCCAGCCGGTGCAGGCTCATTACTGCCCCCCCCCCCCCCACCCACCCACCCCCACCCCCCACCCCGCTCTCCGTTTGAGCCAAAAGGTTTAAGCTGTCGTACGTGAGTCGCATGGCTAAATGTCTCCTGGCTTTGAAACAAACAGGCCACAACCGCTTTA
The DNA here is from genome assembly GCA_026745465.1 of Lota lota. NCBI lineage: Eukaryota > Metazoa > Chordata > Actinopteri > Gadiformes > Lotidae > Lota > Lota lota. Next base: position 398,971 of record JACYXH010000442.1, read on the forward strand.
AGTATATTATCAGCAAAGTTCTTTTAGGAGCGTATTGCTAAAGGAGCTTACCATTTAATTAATGTAACTTCAGTCAGATTACACCCTCGCCCGGGTCCTGTAAAGCGCAGCCGTAGTCTTATTGACCTCCGATGCCAGAGCTTAAAGACACAAGAATGGTGTTTTTACTCAACTTTGAGGGGATAACTGGTATAATCTTTCAGAAGGAAAGGGGAAATAAAGTGTTTTTAAACATAATACCCTTCCAAACGGTGAGTGCCCGAGTGTCTTTTCTGAACTGCCGGTCTGACACAGCAACCTCACTGCTTTATCACTCGTGGCCCAGTTTCTTGCTCCTAGGTCTTCGCACATTCCTTTTTCATCTGTTAAAATGGGACGTTTATGGCAGTTCAAATCAGGCGGAAATTATTTGTTAGTAAAGTAGCATAGATATCCTCCATTTCTTCTACTGTAACTTGACTGATTTTAGGGCAACAAAGATTATTCGATGAATCGATTAGTCTATTAACAGATAATGTATCAAATCAAATATTGTTTTCTGCTTGATGCTTTAGAAATTCAAATATCTAGTAATGGATCATTATAAAATTAAATATTTTGTTTTAATCGGCTGCTTGTCTGAAAAATGAATTTTTGAAGACATCACTTTGGACGCCGGTTACTTGTGATGACATTTGCTAGACTAAATGATTAATCGATTAGTCGACTATCAAGAAATAACTATTAGTTGCACCCCTACTCAATCTTACTTTGCATTTAACTCTTCAGTAGTTTTAGAGTTGTTGGTTCATATTTTTCAACCCTTTCTCTTTTTTTATTGTAGCCTTTAAATCAATATAAAAAAAACGTAAGACATGTCGTCGTGGATACAAATCTTCCTTTTGTTGTTTCTCCCCCAAGGCGATCTCACTCCTCCCCCACCTCTGTGTGTCTTATCCCAGATGTTGCCCCCCCCCCCCCTCCCCAAACCCCCTTTTTGCAGGGTTAGGGGTGGGGTGGGGGTGTAGGTGGTGTCACCCCTTTCAAACATTCTTTAACAGTGGTATAAAGGGATGGGTGGTGGTGGGGGGGGGGGAGAGATTAGGCTTCGGGATCCTCAAGGCATTGTCTGAGAGTCTGCAGATAAAAAAAGCATTTGGTTTTTTAGGAGGAATGGGATGGGAACGCTTGTGCTGCTTGTTTTGGTGTGTGTGTGTGTGTGTGTGTGGGTTTGTGTATGTGTTTGAGTGAGTGTGTGTGTGTGTGTGTGTGTGTGTGGGTTTGTGTATGTGTGTGGGTTTGTGTATGTGTGTGTGTGTGTGTGAGTGTGTATATGTGTGTGGGAGTGTGAGTGTGTGTGTGTGTCCGTGAGTGTGTATGGGGGGGGGGGGGGTTTGTGTATGTGTGTGTGTGTGTGTGAGTGTGTGTGTGCGTGAGTGTGTGTGTGTGTGTGTGTGTGTGTGTGTGTGTGTGTGTGTGTGTGTGTGTGTGTGTGTGTGTGTGTGTGTGTGTGTGTGTGTGTGTGTGTGAAGCAGCACACTGAGGGGCAGGTGGTGTCTATTGGCTACAGAAAGGGAACCCATTTTAAGTGGATATTGATATTTGGATTAGCGCCACAAAAGAGACATCGCCGTGTATCAGAGAATTTCCAGTGACAGACCATTGTAGTTTAGGACACAGCGAGCTAGCACAGGCCCATTGTATCGGGCTAGGGGGAAATTCCAGTGAGTTACATCCGTACTCTACCAGAAAAACGACACGTTAACGTTGGCTGTTACTGAACAGACTGCATTTCTGACAGATCACCTGATCGGTTTCTGTATTGGTCACAGTGTCCTCGGTTTGAAAGCCTACTGAACGTGATATTATTTAACTGGCTATGCTCGTCTTTCCAGAGACATTTAACAGTGAAGTTGAAAATAAAAGTACAAGTCCAGCTAGTCTTGGTGATGGCTCTACCAAACATTTTGATCAAGCACTTCAGTAGAGTTGCAAATAAACAAACATTGTGGAATGCCGGGCTCAGCACACACACACACACACACACACACACACACACACACACACATATACACACACACACACACACACACACACACATACACACACACATACACACACGCACACACACACACACACACACACACACACACACACACACACACACACACACACATACACACACGCACACACACACACACACACACAAACACACACACACACAGACCTAAGTACAGCACACATAAACAAAGTTAGCCCATGTTTTCTCTGGACGTTTGCCTCAAAGAGTGAACTAATGTAATCGACATCCTGTCCCAAACACCACCATGTTGTTGATCCTTTAACTACAAACAGGTTGTGAAACAATGATTATTCTAGCGGCCTCGTATGGATACAAGGCACTGCTGAGCTGTGTCTGAGCTGTGGTCTACAGCGTCCCACACCGCCTTCTGCGCTTCAACGCTCAAATGCAGAGAAAGCATTTATGACTGGAGCTGGAGCGCCTAGGAAAGGGTGCTGTGTGTGGCGGCAGGGCGTCGCTGACATGAGCGCTCACACCCGCAACCTCCCCTGTGTCAATAATGGCTTGAACGTAATACTACTCTGCCATGCCTTAATGACATCCCTGTGTAAAGCAGAGGCTTTAATCAGAGGCCCATTGGTCAGTATTACTGTGCCGGTGACTGCTCTGGTTCGGCCAACAGCTGGATGGCCCTGCTGCAGGGGGTCCATTGTGATGCTAACCCCGTGTGGAATGATGCTATCAGTTAATTAGCAGTGAATGGGAGCCTCCCCAATAATCATCTGCCATTCATTTGCTAAAGGAGCCATTCCTTTACTCAAGTAGTTGTTATTTCCTTAAGTCTTCAGCGTTGCGTGGCCGCAAAACATCCACACGTTTGGAATTCTCACTGAACGACAGCGTTCCCCTCCTCCCTCCCTCCTCCCTCCCTCCCTCCCTCCCTCCTCCCTCCCTCCTCCCTCCCTCCTGCAACATAGTGTTCAGCTGGCCTTTCGCTCTGCCTGTTTTGAGCTAACTTGTAATACATGCCACAGAGAGTTTTTATAAATCATGTATATATAGATATATATATATATGCTATAAATACATGCTGCCATTGTTAGTATAGTGTCTCCAGTTACATTAATAAATACATCTTAGTGAGATTTTAAAAAGAAAAAATCCCTTCCCTGCTGGAATGTCTATCTCCACGTGCTCTGCCAGCGATAAGCTAATGGGGGGGGGGGGGGGGGGGGGGGGGGGGCAGCCAGCAGCAGATTGATTCATTACACTAATGTGGGGCTACTGCTGTCTGCTAGCTTGTTGAAATGCGTGCAATATGACACTCCTCAAATTTGTTCTAACAAATGCCCTGGGGAGCCAAACAGAGCCGGTGCTAATGGGGAAGGTGGAGCCAATTATGCTAAGAGATTTGGTACTGTCAACAGATATTAGAGCTAAATGCCCCCTCCCCTTCCCACCCACACACACACACACAGGCACGCACGCAAGCACACACACACAGACACATGCACGCATACACACAAACACAAACAAACACACACACACACACACACACTTACACTTATTTCTATTACCATCTCAATCACACTTATATAAAAAATCTATTTAGAAGAACAATTAACATAAAAGAAAGATTTTTCATTTATCAGTTACCTTGAGCCACACAGTGTCGTTTAATAGGTAGGGGAACAGATTTATAACTCATACAGCTCAATGGATATAGCTCATTTTCGTTGATTTCTACTACCAAATGCCAATACCCGTGTTTCCTTTATCATTGAATGCATTATAGTGACGGCTAGGCACAACAGGAGCACAGATAAATACAGCGGACAGACAGACGACTCAGTTCGATGCGAATCCTGCCGTGATTGGCGGCGGATTCTCAAACGAGGGAGGGGTCCATCGCTGACGTGCTGGTGAACCCCCCCCCCCCCCCCCCCCCCCCCCCCCCCCCCCCCCCCACCCACACTGACAAGCGCACGGTGTTGCATTTAATCTGTCCATCGGGACCCGCCGTCTGCTCAGTGCCTACAGAGGACAGAGGGGGAGGGGCGGCCATTGTGCTGGCCGGGTGTTTGTGGACCCGGGGGGTGGGTGGTCTTATTTACCTGTGGTTGAAGAGGCTTTGGGCTCCCTGCAGGTCTGCATTTACATGGTGCCCCATCCCCCGGCCTCCACACGCACACACACGCACACACGCGCACGCACACACGCACGCACACACGCACGCACACACGCACACGCGCACACGCGCACACACGCACACACGCACACGCGCACGCACGCACGCACACACGCGCACGCACACACGCACGCACACGCGCACACACGCACACGCGCACGCACGCACACACACACGCACACGCACACACCCACTCACCCACTCACCCACTCATCCACTCACTCACTCACCAACTCACTCACTCAATCACTCACCCATTCATCTATTCACTCACCAACCCATCCACTCACCCACTCACTCATCCACTCACTCAACCACTCACTCATCAATTCACTTCGTCGCCCACTTACTCACACACTCACTCACTCATCCATTACCTGAAATGTGTGTTTTTGGTGAGAGAGAGAGGGCGGGACTTCAGAGCACACTTCAGCGTTTCAGTTACATGGGTGTAGAGACCGGGACTGTTAACTGGTCTACAGCTCACAGGAAGTAAGAGACCGGGACTGTTAACTGGTCTACAGCTCACAGGAAGTAAGAGACCGGGACTGTTAACTGGTCTACACCTCACAGGAAGTAAGAGACCGGGACTGTTAACTGGTCTACAGCTCACAGGAAGTAAGAGACCGGGACTGTTAACTGGTCTACAGCTCACAGGAAGTAAGAGACCGGGACTGTTAACTGGTCTACACCTCACAGGAAGTAAGAGACCGGGACTGTTAACTGGTCTACAGCTCACAGGAAGTAAGAGACCGGGACTGTTAACTGGTCTACAGCTCACAGGAAGTAAGAGACCGGGACTGTTAACTGGTCTACACCTCACAGGAAGTAAGAGACCGGGACTGTTAACTGGTCTACAGCTCACAGGAAGTAAGAGACCGGGACTGTTAACTGGTCTACAGCTCACAGGAAGTAAGAGACCGGGACTGTTAACTGGTCTACAGCTCACAGGAAGTAAGAGACCGGGACTGTTAACTGGTGTACAGCTCACAGGAAGTAAGAGACCGGGACTGTTAACTGGTCTACAGCTCACAGGAAGTAAGAGACCGGGACTGTTAACTGGTCTACAGCTCACATGAAGTAAGAGACAGGAAATTACATTCCGGTATACGGGGAGAACGCTACAATTCATGACCCTCTCTCAGGCTGATTCTCTCATGTGCTCCCTGCCCGTTTAAGTTCTGCTTACTGGTTGTTTCAGTAGGACTGACCCTGTTCAGGGTTGTGTTGGCGAAGGCTGCAGCTTGTGGCATCTAGAAGAATGACCAAACTAGGGCTCCGCCCCCATCTGGTCTGAGGCCTCAGACACGGCTGGCAGGTGGTGGTCACTGCTCCCCCTCCCCCCTCCCCACTACCTCCAGTACCACCACCTCCCCCATCACCTCCCCCACCACCTCCACAACCTCTGGTATCACCACCTCCCCCACTACCTCCACCTCCCCCAGCACCACCACCACCACCTCCCCCAGCACCACCGCCAACCCCCCCTCACTACCTCTACCTCCCCCACCACCACCCCCCCCCCCCCCCCCCCCCACCACCACCACCACCACCTCCCCCAGCACCATGGGCCAGTCCCACCACCACCACCACCTCCCCCAGCACCACGGGCCAGTCCCACCACCACCCGTGGACCACTAGCATCGGTGCCCATAGCAACGTGCATTATTGCGTCAACGCAAATCCATTCATGCTGGGATAGGATCTTTGGGGGAGACGGGTGGGGTGGGTGGGGTGTATGGGTGGGTGGTGTCAGAGGGTGGGTGCTGGTTAGGTTTGGCGTCCCGAGAAAGAATACTCCGGCGATGGCGAAAGAAGGGACGGAGGCCAGCCAATAAATGAAAGTTTGGCCCTAAGTCCCCTGGATAATGGAGGCAGAGGTTGGGGCCGCGTCGCGAGGCCCAGATAAACAGAGGGATTACCGCGTGGGTTTGCATCGCTCGCTCTCCTCTGGGTGGCCCTTCACTGTCACAAGAGGAAAATGGGGGACAAGCGAGAGAGAGGGGGAGAGAGAGAGAGAAAGAGAGCGAGAGAGAGAGAGAGAGAGAGAGAACGTTTAACGCATGGACATTCACCCCGCCCGCAGCACATAGAAGGGAACGAAGTGAGCCTAATTCCATCAAAGACGGAGAAATTAGCAATTAATTTATGCTAACCTCCACCCCCCAATCCCCCTACCCCTTTGCTTCTTTTCTACTTCTTGGACCCAATTGTTGGTTCGTTCTGCAACATCTGCTTCCAGAACAGACTCTGTGGTTGATGCTCCCTCCATTAAAAAGAAATCGTCCTCCTTTTTCATTGGTTTCTCGCCCGTGGGAGATTAGTTTTGGGACGGTGTGGAGGAGAGAAGTAATCATTAAAATGTTGCTCTTTTTGCAGCCCATGCAGAACCACCCAACCCCACGGCCGGCGCCTTTATTTGCAATTGTAATTTAAAGAATAATTAAAGAAGTTAAATGATTCCGTAAATGTAGAACAACTTGAGTCTTTGTGCTCAAGGGTGCATGCACCTCTGTCTTATGGCTGGTTGCTCCGATAAAGCCCATAATGAAAGAATGTAGCGGGGAGCTAATCACACATTTTGGAGTGTGTTTTTTCAGCTACGCATTTGCTTCACTGTCAATGTACCCTGCCCCGTATGCGCTCGCTAGTCCCAGGCGCTTAGCTCGTAGCAGTTAAAACATCTGGAAATAGTCATATTTTAATAGTTAACTGATTGAGCTGTTATTTATGTTAAATCGATTTTTGGAAAACCCTTAATCAAGGACAGCATGTAATAAGCATGAAATGTGTGTTTCTGAACTGTAATCTAAACACATAGGCTCCAGAAGGCCATATTTAGCTTCGGTCCTTACGTTTCTCATCAGTACAAGAAGCAGGTTTTTCCCCCCAGCTTGACAGAGACAGATTAGCTGTGCGCGTGGCCACGCTGAGATACAGTTCACAACAGGACCAGTCATCGCCGTTCATTTCACGGCAGCTGGGGGGGACATCGCTGACGCAGCGTTGTCATTCCGCTCAGAGCTCCTATACGTTCCCCTGTGGGGCAGAACGGGCGAAAGAGCAGCAGCCAGGCCCCATGATGGCCGACCCAGGGAAGACGACTCTGATGGGGTCAGCTGGGCACATTCTTTAGGGGCTTTGGTCCTTGATAAATAAAAACAACCTTCCACCGAGGGTGGCTTTTGTTCAACATCTCACCGCTTTCAGGAAAGGCCAGCGCAGGCCCATATACACGCAGGCACACACGCACGCGCACACACACACACACACACACACACGCATGCATGCACACACACACACACACGCATGCATGCACACACACACACACACACAGACACACACACACACACACACACACGCACGCACGCACGCACGCACACACGCATGCATGCACACACACACATACGCACACACACATACGCACACACACATACACACACGCACACAGACACACACACACACACACACACACGCATGCATGCACACACACACACACACATACGCACACACACACACATGCACGCATGCATGCACACAGACAGACAGACAGACACACACACACACACATGCAGAAACTTGGGACTACGTAGTTTTAATTTAATCGCAGTTTAATTGAAGGAGATTCTTAGCTTAAAGGCAAAGAGAAGGAACTTTTAAGAGAAGTGCAGACTTCACATCGTATTTGGAGTGAAAGAACAGCACACACAGATCAAGAAAAGAGATAAAATAAGTACTATGAGATAACACTTCCCGTGATGCTTTTGGCAGATAACACAATGTCCGACCACCCCATACCCAAAACTAAACACCACCACACTCTACCCAAAACACACCTAAGATACAACAAACAGGACCCAACACCCGAACCACTAACACCTCAACACCCAGACAACCACCCACCCCACCCCCCCCAATCCACCACACCACCCCACCCACCACTCCCACATCCAACCCCACACCCCAACCCCCACTACCCCCACACCCCCCCCCACCACTCCAACCACCCACCCCCACTACCATAACACTGAACCCCACCCCCCAAGCTACAACCACAACCCCCCCCACCCAACACCCCCCAAAAAACCCAACAACACCCCCCCCCCACCCACACCACACCCCCACCACCCCCCCACACCCCCACCATCCAACACACCACACCCCACCCCCCCAACCCCCACCCCATCACACCCACACACCACTCACACCCCAACCACCAACCTCACACCCCCCACCCACCCCCCCAATCCAAACCATAACCCCCCACCCCCACCCAAATCCCACAACAACCCCACACCCCCCCCAAACACCCACCCCCCAAACCCCAAACCAACACACCC
>JACYXH010000442.1:410000-416048 GCA_026745465.1 Lota lota
CCCCCCCCCCCCCCCCCCCTTTCTATTTGTCTCTGACTGTAGTTAAATATCCTTGGGCTTAAGACCCGGGATTCGTTTGTAATGCTCCCCCTACCCCTTTGGGGTCAACCCAAGATGTGTTATCTGAAGCAAAGAGGGGGTGGGGGGGTGAGGGGGGGGGGGGGGGGGGAATCATGCCACCACAACAAGAGCTTAAAGTCCATGCCTGCTGGATTCCGGCGAGATTTGAGCTTTGTCAGAAGGCGTTATCCCCAGGATATTTATTTGAGCAAGTGAAGTTACACTTTGTGGTACAAAGCAGATGTCGTCATGAGACTCAATCATTGTGTAGTGAGTTACCTTCTCTTAGCAACTATTCCTGACGGTGGCGACGGCAATGGCTCGGCCCGTCCTGTTGAAAACGTGAAGAGGGCAAAGCGATCCTGGTACAAAATCCCCTTTTCAGAACCAAATAACTTTACGCTCAAAGCAAACGCTTCCTTTCTCTGCGCCTCCATCTGGGAGGAAACGTCCTCATCGTCCATTCAACGGATGAAGCTTAGCGTTAGCAGATGAAGCTAACGCACCAAGGGTACGGGCCTCTCTCGTTAGCCTTATCGTCCTAATGTTGCACTAGCAACGATTGTAATCTTAATCTTATTTGGTTATTTGAGGCATGGGTCACTCGGCGCCGCACAAAGACCTTTGGGACGCAAACCTGGCGCCTACCCCCCCCCCCCAGTCCCTGTTTCTCCACGAGGTCGCAGTTCAAGGGGCTGTGCTGGGGAAGCTCAGCCTCAGATTTGCCTAAATTAGCGTTTACTCTTTCATAAATATACATGTGAGGAGGTCCACTGGTTGTGTATATTATGTGTGTGTGGCGCTGCTCGCTGGCTCTGTCTCATCCTGCCAGCGAAGCATTTCTTTATCATATTGCACCACCCCTCGCAGCACACAACCAATATTTGCTTCAAGTGTTAGAATGATGAGCAGCGCTAGTAAAAAACGTGGGTGCTTGACAAATGAGTGCTTACACGCTAACAAGCGCTGGAGATATTCAGCTTAGGGCCTGACATGCTGAATGTAAATATCATTACAGCTGCTCCCCTTCAGGAGACTTGGATGAGTTGGATGGAATCATTTCATTTGTCAGATCAGTTTCAGCCACAGAAACACTTACTGAGTTGAACGTTACACGTCTAGTACGCAAATGATGTGAATAAAGCACAAATCGATCAGGTTTTAAATAATGTTTTCTGTTTACTGTTTGTTGTACAAAATAGTAGAAAAAAAAAAAACCATACTATAAATACCTCTAGTTAGCATGAAACATGTACATATGAAAAAGTGAAAAAACAGTGTTTATTTTATTCAGAATAAAATGACCTACATTGTGATTATTTCCAAACTTTGTGGCACTTGAAACGTTGTTCCTTGTCTCTTTCACACATCTCAGAGCCCATCTGGTGGCTTACAAAAAGTCCTCGAGTCAAGTATGGTTTGGCCTTGTCCATTAGAATTGCTTGAGTCGGTTTAACATGAGACATAGTTCTTAACAATGGGACGTCTGCATCTGTGGATTGCTGTGAGTTATGTGTAAGGTTGCTTGTACCAGTCCATTAAATAGACGTTTGGCAAATTGCCCAGTGCTGCCAATCACAGAGCAAGGACCAAATATTCATCTTATGCATAACACTTTTGTTGCGTAGATGTTGTGAGATGAAACACCTCACTCAATAAACTAACTAGCCATCACAAAGACTCATGTTCGTAATGTCGTGCTGCTCTCATCGACATTGTATTGTTGTGAGGACATCCTAATTCAAAGCCATTGCTTGTTTTAAATGTGAATACGATCTTTTTTTTTTGTAACTGAGGAAGTTCTTTGAATGAAAGTGTGGATTCTCGAGTGACCCAGGGATGACAATTCTTCCTCTTCTTATATGTATATATATATATATATATAATAATTTTGTTTAACAAGATGACCATAACAATTAATCACCGCTTTAAAGTTTTTTGAAGCCTGAATACAATCAATAAACTAAAAGGCAGATGAAAAATATTTTCAAAAGACTACAAAGATTATCAGCATGGGGGGGGGTCGTAGACCTACAGGAAGTGATGCAAACACACGACAGAATGACTTGAGATAGAGACGTGCGGTCCCTTGTATGATTCAGGGCATTAAGGTCCACTAAAATTATCAGTTTGGAGGTTCTAGCCCTACAGGAAGTGATGTAATTAGTAGGCGACCTAGGGGTCAAGGACACTTGGGAGTGAGTGTAGTAGAATGATATCGTTCCACTTGCCGTGCTTTTAATTTGATAGAGCCCACGGGGCTTCCCCCTTTGTGCCCCTGCAGACTTGGGGTGCAAACCCCCTACCAGTATTCCCAGTCTGATAATCTGGTCACATTGGTAAATGGTAAATGGTTTCAAGCACCTGTTACAATGGAGGTTATAACGGGACAAAATACATATTTAAGATATTACTTTTGCCTTAATGACATTTACACTGCATTCTGTACCTGTGAATTGTGATGTGTTATGAGTTATTGTTTATATTTGACGATCTATTGATCGGCATCCTCAATATCATTTGTTGAGCTAGTTATAAAATGACATGCTAGGCTACGTCAGTAGCTAATATTTCCCTTCTTTTGTAGTAACCTGTTGCTTTATGACAAAGACTGAGGGTCCTGATGATGTGGTTATGTGATCACCTGGTATGTTGATCACTGCATTGCGTTCGTTGTTCTTGTGTGCCCGGTGTATGTTTGATGTGTGGTTCCCCAGTCTGATGTTGCGGTGTCATGGTTACGTGGGCTTTGTGACCAGCACTGCCAGGGTCCTGCCGTGGCTCTTTGATGTGATACCAGCGTCTGCTGCCAACGGCTCACGACATTCTTTTGACCCCCCCCCCCCCCCCCCCCCCCCCCCCCCCCCGCTACTGAAGCAAGAGCCCTGGGGTCTCTTTCATATGAAGGAGGGCTCAAGGACATATACGATTATACATGTGGGGGCTCCAGCCCTACAGGAAGGGACTCACAAAGCCTCAGCAAACGCTCCTCCTGTGACGCCTGAGACCTGCACGCTACCGATGTGACACCCATCTCTGAGAATCAGACCTGCACCCTACCGATGTGACACCCATCTCTGAGAATCAGACCTGCACCCTACCGATGTGACACCCATCTCTGAGAATCAGACCTGCACCCTACCGATGTGACACCCATCTCTGAGAATCAGACCTGCACCCTACCGATGTGACACCCATCTCTGAGAATCAGACCTCTATCTCACAGAGAAAGGTTCTAAGTGAACATGAAGGATCTTTGGTGGGGGGTTAGGGTAACGCCGCTGCGCATGCCCCCTTTCCGCAGAGAGACCCAAGGCTCCCCATCGCTTCGAGTTCCTTTCTTTTTCCAATGAATTGAGATCAGTTTGTGTGACACCTTTTATTTCCAATGCGTTTCAACGGCGCATTGGATGCTGCTTTGTGAGTCTCTTACTGTAGGGGACTCGAGGACCCAAATGGATATATATTTACGTGTACTTGGAGGCCCTCACATAAAACAGACCCCAGGTCTCTAGCTCACTCCCAAGTGTACCTGACCCCTCCTTTTTCGTCTGCCCATTGCATTCAAGCTTCAAAAACCTTTGAAGGTATTCAGTTGACATGATTATCTTGTTGACCAAAATGTATTTATAAAATGAACCTCTGGAATGGATTTTTCTGCGGAAGCAAAGCTAACATAAACATCTGTTGTGCCCCACAAAAACACGAAGAAGAGTCAATTTCATCCCTGGTTCACTCGAGATCTGCGCGTACACCTTTTTGATTTGGATTCCAGGATTAACAGGTGAGACCGACTGCTGAATATTACCAGCGCGATGCACTGTTTGACCTGATTTGATTTCCTTCCATGCCCATTGAACTAGAAGACAAGAACAACACTTTGAAGTGTTTTGTCCTCAGGCCCGGGTCAGACCAGAAGAGCTGCGATCCATCAGCCATCTGAGGGAGTGCATTAGTCTCCTTTTATCCTCTTCCCCACAGAAGGCATGATCAATTTCTCTCTCTCTCTCTCTCTCTCTCTCTCTCTCTCTCTCTCTCTCTCTCTCTCTCTCTCTCTCTCTCTCTCTCTCTCTCTCTCTCTCTCTCTCTCTCTCTCTCTCTCTCTCTCTCTCTCTCTCTCTCTCTCTCTCTCTCTCTCTCTCTCTCTCTCTCTGTCTCTCGCTCTCCTCGATTTTCATTGGTAATCCTTCAAACACAAAAAAACAACTGCCATGTTTGTCTTATTTGTAGTGGATTAATGTCCACTGGTGGCAAGGGTTCAGATCGATGTTTATTAATGGTTTCTTTAAGTGTTTAAAGATTAAGTCATTAACATATTGATGAACTTTTGGGAGCTGCCCAGGGAGGAGGGAGGGGAGCTGCTGGTGTCCTAGGAGGACCAGGAGCACCAGGGGACGTAGTGGGGCTGGACCAGGGGGAGGTGGTCCAGGAGGACCAGGGGACGTGGTGGAGCTGGACCAGGAGGAGGTGGTCCAGGAGGACCAGGGGACGTGGTGGAGCTGGACCAGGAGGAGGTGGTCCAGGAGGACCAGGGGACATGGTGGAGCTGGTCCAGGAAGACCAGGGGAAATGGTGGAGCTGGACCAGGAGAAGCTGGTCCAGGAGGATCAGGGGTCGTGGTGGATTTGGGCCAGGGGGAGGTGGTCCAGGAGGACCAGGGGACATGGTGGAGCTGGTCCAGGAGGACCAGGGGACGTGGTGGCGCTGGGCCAGGGGGAGGTGAGCTGCTGGGGTACAGGAGGACCAGGGGACGTGGTGGCGCTGGGCCAGGGGGAGGTGAGCTGCTGGGGTACAGGAGGACCAGGGGATGTGGTGGCGCTGGGCCAGGGGGAGGTGAGCTGCTGGGGTACAGGAGGACCAGGGGATGTGGTGGCGCTGGGCCAGGGGGAGGTGAGCTGCTGGGGTACAGGAGGACCAGGGGACGTGGCGGCGCTGGGCCAGGGGGAGGTGAGCTGCTGGGGTACAGGAGGACCAGGGGACGTGGCGGCGCTGGGCCAGGGGGAGGTGAGCTGCTGGGGTACAGGAGGACCAGGGGATGTGGTGGCGCTGGGCCAGGGGGAGGTGAGCTGCTGGGGTACAGGAGGACCAGGGGACGTGGCGGCGCTGGGCCAGGGGACTGGGACTGCAGCTGGGTCTCTAGATCGCTGGTCTCACCGAGAAGCAGGCGATCAGAGAGACGTTTTCTTTGATAAGTAGCTTGAGGCTCGGCTCACTCGTGTGTTAATGTGGAACCCCTCCGATCGTTAGCGCGTAGAACGTGTTCGCTTCATGCTCTGCTGGGTCGCAGCATGCCCTGCAGGATCCTGGACAGCCAAAAACAGTACCCCAAAAACCAACATGCATGTAGAAATGTGTCTTAGGATGATGGCGTTCTGAATAAGCAACCCAACGCCAAACACATCTTGGCTCTCTCTCTCACACACACACACACACACACACACACACCCGCCGAACAGTCAGTCAACTGGGATTGATTTTGCCATTCTATGACGACCTGCCACAGCCCTTTGGCTTAGCATTGTAATTCTCCTGCACACCTGATAAGGTGGCTGATCCATAAGAAATCAATTCTAATTAGTTTCTACAGATGGATGCTGAGAGGGTGTTTGGTAAGTGTGTGTGTGTGTGTGTGTGTGTGTGTGTGTGTGTGTGTGTGTGTGTGTGTGTGTGTGTGTGTGTGACTGTGTGTTTGTGTGTGTGACTGTGTGTGTGTTTGTTTGTGACTGTATGTGTGTGTGTGACTGTGTGTGGGTTTGTGTGTGACTGTGTGTGTGGGTTTGTGTGACTGTGTGTGTGTGTTTGTCTGTGACTGTGTGTGTGTGACTGTGTGTGTGTGTGTGTGTGTGTGTGTGTGTGTGTGTGTGTGTGTGTGTGTGTGTGTGACTGTGTGGGTGTGACTGTGTGTGTGTGTGTGTGTGTGTTTGTCTGTGACTGTGTGTGTGTGTGTGTGTGTGTGTGTGTGTGTGTGATTGTGACGGTGTGTGTGTG
>JACYXH010000443.1:0-102469 GCA_026745465.1 Lota lota
TGATGTAAACACCATATAGACTACACTATGATGTGATGTAAACACAATATAGACTACACACTATGATGTGATGTAAACACTATATAGTCTACACACTATGATGTGAAACACCATACAGTCTACACACTATGATGTGATGTAAACAACATATAGTCTACACACTATGATGTGATGTAAACACCATATAGTCTACACATTATGATATGATGTAAACACCATATAGTCTACACATTATGATGTGATGTAAACACCATATAGTCTACACACTATGATGTGATGTAAACACCATATAGTCTACACACTATGATGTGATGTAAACACATATAGTCTGCACACTATGATGTGATGTAAACACCATATAGTCTACACACTATGATGTGAACACCATATAGTCTACACACTATGATGTAAACACCATATAGTCTACACACTATGATGTGATGTAAACACCATATAGTCTACACACTATGATGTGATGTAAACACCATATAGTCTACACACTATGATGTGATGTAAACACTATATAGTCTACACACTATGATGTGATGTAAACACCATATAGTCTACACACTATGATGTGATGTAAACACCATAAAGTCTACACACTATGATGTGATGTAAACACCATATAGTCTACACACTATGATGTGATGTAAAACACCATATAGTCTACACACTATGATGTGATGTAAACACCATATAGTCTACACACTATGATGGGATGTAAACACCATATAGTCTACACACTATGACGGGATGTAAACACCATATAGTCTACACACTATGATGTGATGTACACCATATAGTCTGCACACTATGATGTGATGTAAACACCATATAGTCTGCACACTATGATGGGATGTAAACACCATATAGTCTACACACTATGATGGGATGTAAACACCATATAGTCTACACACTATGATGTGATGTAAACACCATATAGTCTAGACTCTATGATGTGATGTAAACACTATATAGTCTACACACTATGATGTGATGTGAACACTATATAGTCTACACACTATGATGTGATGTAAACACCATATAGTCTACACACTATGATGTGATGTAAACACCATATAGTCTACACACATGATGTGATGTAAACACCATATAGTCTACACACTATGATGTGATGTAAACACCATATAGACTACACTATGATGTGATGTAAACACCATATAGTCTACACACTATGATGTGATGTAAACACCATATAGTCTACACACTATGATGTGATGTAAACACCATATAGTCTACACACTATGATGTGATATAAACACCATATAGTCTACACACTATGATGTGATGTAAAACACCATATAGTCTACACACTATGATGTGATGTAAACACAATATAGACTGCACACTATGATGTGATGTAAACACTATATAGTCTACACACTATGATGTGAACACCATACAGTCTACACACTATGATGTGATGTAAACACCATATAGTCTACACACTATGATGTGATGTAAACACCATATAGTCTACACATTATGATATGATGTAAACACATATAGTCTACACACTATGATGTGATGTAAACACCATATAGTCTACACACTATGATGTGATGTAAACACAATATAGACTGCACACTATGATGTGATGTAAACACCATATAGTCTACACACTATGATGTGATGTAAAACACATATAGACTGCACACTATGATGTGATGTAAACACCATATAGTCTACACACTATGATGTGATGTAAACACCATATAGTCTACACACTATGATGTGATGTAAACACCATATAGACTACACTATGATGTGATGTAAACACCATATAGTCTACACACTATGATGTGATGTAAACACTATATATTCTACACACTATGATGTGATGTAAACACCATATAGTCTACACACTATGATGTAATGTAAACACCATATAGTCTACACATTATGATGTGATGTAAAACACCATATAGTCTACACACTATGATGTGATGTGAACACTATATAGTCTACACACTATGATGTGATGTAAACACCATATAGTCTACACACTATGATGTGATGTAAACACCATATAGTCTACACACTATGATGTGATGTAAACACCATATAGTCTACACACTATGATGTGATGTAAACACCATATAGACTACACTATGATGTGATGTAAACACAATATAGACTGCACACTATGATGTGATGTAAACCATATAGTCTACACACTATGATGTGAAACACCATACAGTCTACACACTATGATGTGATGTAAACACCATATAGTCTACACTATGATGTGATGTAAACACCATATAGTCTACACATTATGATGTGATGTAAACACAATATAGACTGCACACATATGATGTGATGTAAACACATATAGTCTACACACTATGATGTGAACACCATATAGTCTACACACTATGATGTAAACACACATATAGTCTACACACTATGATGTGATGTAAACACCATATAGTCTACACACTATGATGTGATGTAAACACCATATAGTCTACACACTATGATGTGATGTAAACACTATAGTCTACACACTATGATGTGATGTAAACACCATATAGTCTACACACTATGATGTAATGTAAACACCATAAAGTCTACACACTATGATGTGATGTAAACACCATATAGTCTACACACTATGATGTGATGTAAACACCATATAGTCTGCACACTATGATGTGATGTAAACACCATATAGTCTACACACTATGATGGGATGTAAACACCATATAGTCTACACACTATGATGTGATGTAAACACCATATAGTGTACACACTATGATGTGATGTAAACACCATATAGTCTACACACTATGATGTGATGTAAACACCATATAGTCTATACTCTATGATGTGATGTGAACACCATATAGTCTACACACTATGATGTGATGTGAACACCATATAGTCTACACACTATGATGTGATGTAAACACCATATAGTCTACACACTATGATGTGATGTAAACACCATATAGTCTACACACTATGATGTGATGTAAACACCATATAGTCTACACATTATGATGTGATGTAAACACAATATAGACTGCACACTATGATGTGATGTAAACACCATATAGTCTACACACTATGATGTGAACACCATATAGTCTACACACTATGATGTAAACACCATATAGTCTACACACTATGATGTGATGTAAACACCATATAGTCTACACACTATGATGTGATGTAAACACCATATAGTCTACACACTATGATGTGATGTAAACACTATATAGTCTACACACTATGATGTGATGTAAACACCATATAGTCTACACACTATGATGTAATGTAAACACCATAAAGTCTACACACTATGATGTGATGTAAACACCATATAGTCTACACACTATGATGTGATGTAAACACCATATAGTCTGCACACTATGATGTGATGTAAACACCATATAGTCTACACACTATGATGTGATGTAAACACCATATAGTCTACACACTATGATGGGATGTAAACACCATATAGTGTACACACTATGATGTGATGTAAACACCATATAGTCTACACACTATGATGTGATGTAAACACCATATAGTCTATACTCTATGAAGTGATGTGAACACCATATAGTCTACACACTATGATGTGATGTGAAACACCATATAGTCTACACACTATGATGTGATGTAAACACCATATAGTCTACACACTATGATGTGATGTAAACACCATATAGTCTACACTATGATGTGATGTAAACACCATATAGTCTACACATTATGATATGATGTAAACACCATATAGTCTACACATTATGATGTGATGTAAACACATATAGTCTACACACTATGATGTGATGTAAACACCATATAGTCTACACACTATGATGTGATGTAAACACCATATAGACTGCACACTATGATGTGATGTAAACACCATATAGTCTACACACTATGATGTGATGTAAACACCATATAGTCTACACACTATGATGTGATGTAAACACCATATAGTCTACACACTATGATGTGATGTAAACACTATATAGTCTACACACTATGATGTGATGTAAACACCATATAGTCTACACACTATGATGTAATGTAAACACCATATAGTCTACACATTATGATGTGATGTAAACACCATATAGTCTACACACTATGATGTGATGTAAACACCATATAGTCTGCACACTATGATGTGATGTAAACACCATATAGTCTACACACTATGATGGGATGTAAACACCATATAGTCTACACACTATGATGGGATGTAAACACCATATAGTCTACACACTATGATGTGATGTACACCATATAGTCTGCACACTATGATGTGATGTAAACACCATATAGTCTGCACACTATGATGTGATGTAAACACCATATAGTCTACACACTATGATGGGATGTAAACACCATATAGTCTACACACTATGATGTGATGTAAACACCATATAGTCTAGACTCTATGATGTGATGTAAACACTATATAGTCTACACACTATGATGTGATGTAACACTATATAGTCTACACACTATGATGTGATGTAAACACCATATAGTCTACACACTATGATGTGATGTAAACACCATATAGTCTACACACTATGATGTATGTAAACACCATAAAGTCTACACACTATGATGTGATGTAAACACCATATAGTCTACACACTATGATGTGATGTAAACACCATATAGTCTGCACACTATGATGTGATGTAAACACCATATAGTCTACACACTATGATGGGATGTAAACACCATATAGTCTACACACTATGATGGGATGTAAACACCATATAGTGTACACACTATGATGTGATGTAAACACCATATAGTCTACACACTATGATGTGATGTAAACACCATATAGTCTATACTCTATGAAGTGATGTGAAACACCATATAGTCTACACACTATGATGTGATGTTAAAACACCATATAGTCTACACACTATGATGTGATGTAAACACCATATAGTCTACACACTATGATGTGATGTAAACACCATATAGTCTACACACTATGATGTGATGTAAACACCATATAGTCTACACATTATGATATGATGTAAACACCATATAGTCTACACACTATGATGTGATGTAAACACAATATAGTCTACACACTATGATGTGATGTAAACACCATATAGTCTACACACTATGATGTGATGTAAACACAATATAGACTGCACACTATGATGTGATGTAAACACCATATAGTCTACACACTATGATGTGAACACCATATAGTCTACACACTATGATGTAAACACCATATAGTCTACACACTATGATGTGATGTAAACACCATATAGTCTACACACTATGATGTGATGTAAACACCATATAGTCTACACACTATGATGTGATGTAAACACTATATAGTCTACACACTATGATGTGATGTAAACACCATATAGTCTACACACTATGATGTAATGTAAACACCATATAGTCTACACACTATGATGTGATGTAAACACCATATAGTCTACACACTATGATGTGATGTAAACACCATATAGTCTGCACACTATGATGTGATGTAAACACCATATAGTCTACACACTATGATGGGATGTAAACACCATATAGTCTACACACTATGATGGGATGTAAACACCATATAGTCTACACACTATGATGTGATGTACACACCATATAGTCTGCACACTATGATGTGATGTAAACACCATATAGTCTGCACACTATGATGGGATGTAAACACCATATAGTCTACACACTATGATGGGATGTAAACACCATATAGTCTACACACTATGATGTGATGTAAACACCATATAGTCTAGACTCTATGATGTGATGTAAACACTATATAGTCTACACACTATGATGTGATGTGAACACTATATAGTCTACACACTATGATGTGATGTAAACACCATATAGTCTACACACTATGATGTGATGTAAACACCATATAGTCTACACACCATGATGTGATGTAAACACCATATAGTCTACACACTATGATGTGATGTAAACACCATATAGACTACACTATGATGTGATGTAAACACCATATAGTCTACACACTATGATGTGATGTAAACACCATATAGTCTACACACTATGATGTGATGTAAACACCATATAGTCTACACACTATGATGTGATATAAACACCATATAGTCTACACACTATGATGTGATGTAAACACCATATAGTCTACACACTATGATGTGATGTAAACACAATATAGACTACACACTATGATGTGATGTAAACACTATATAGTCTACACACTATGATGTGATGTAAACACCATACAGTCTACACACTATGATGTGATGTAAACACCATATAGTCTACACACTATGATGTGATGTAAACACCATATAGTCTACACATTATGATATGATGTAAACACCATATAGTCTACATATTATGATGTGATGTAAACACAATATAGTCTACACACTATGATGTGATGTAAACACCATATAGTCTACACACTATGATGTGATGTAAACACAATATAGACTGCACACTATGATGTGATGTAAACACCATATAGTCTACACACTATGATGTGATGTAAACACCATATAGTCTACACACTATGATGTGATGTAAACACCATATAGACTACACTATGATGTGATGTAAACACCATATAGTCTACACACTGTGATGTAAACACTATATAGTCTACACACTATGATGTGATGTAAACACCATATAGTCTACACACTATGATGTAATGTAAACACCATATAGTCTACACATTATGATGTGATGTAAACACCATATAGTCTACACACTATGATGTGATGTGAACACTATATAGTCTACACACTATGATGTGATGTAAACACCATATAGTCTACACACTATGATGTGATGTAAACACCATATAGTCTACACACCATGATGTGATGTAAACACCATATAGTCTACACACTATGATGTGATGTAAACACCATATAGACTACACTATGATGTGATGTAAACACAATATAGACTGCACACTATGATGTGATGTAAACACTATATAGTCTACACACTATGATGTGAACACCATACAGTCTACACACTATGATGTGATGTAAACACCATATAGTCTACACACTATGATGTGATGTAAACACCATATAGTCTACACATTATGATATGATGTAAACACCATATAGTCTACACATTATGATGTGATGTAAACACAATATAGTCTACACACTATGATGTGATGTAAACACCATATAGTCTACACACTATGATGTGATGTAAACACAATATAGACTGCACACTATGATGTGATGTAAACACCATATAGTCTACACACTATGATGTGAACACCATATAGTCTACACACTATGATGTAAACACCATATAGTCTACACACTATGATGTGATGTAAACACCATATAGTCTACACACTATGATGTGATGTAAACACCATATAGTCTACACACTATGATGTGATGTAAACACTATATAGTCTACACACTATGATGTGATGTAAACACCATATAGTCTACACACTATGATGTAATGTAAACACCATAAAGTCTACACACTATGATGTGATGTAAACACCATATAGTCTACTAACTATGAAGTGATGTAAACACCATATAGTCTGCACACTATGATGTGATGTAAACACCATATAGTCTACACACTATGATGGGATGTAAACACCATATAGTCTACACACTATGATGGGATGTAAACACCATATAGTGTACACACTATGATGTGATGTAAACACCATATAGTCTACACACTATGATGTGATGTAAACACCATATAGTCTATACTCTATGAAGTGATGTGAACACCATATAGTCTACACACTATGATGTGATGTGAACACCATATAGTCTACACATTATGATGTGATGTAAACACAATATAGTCTACACACTATGATGTGATGTAAACACCATATAGTCTACACACTATGATGTGATGTAAACACAATATAGACTGCACACTATCATGTGATGTAAACACCATATAGTCTACACACTATGATGTGAACACCATATAGTCTACACACTATGATGTAAACACCATATAGTCTACACACTATGATGTGATGTAAACACCATATAGTCTACACACTATGATGTGATGTAAACACCATATAGTCTGCACACTATGATGTGATGTAAACACCATATAGTCTACACACTATGATGTGATGTAAACATCATATAGTCTACACACTATGATGTGATGTAAACACCATATAGTCTACACACTATGATGTGATGTAAACACCATATAGTCTACACACTATGATGTGATGTAAACACCATACAGTCTACACACTATGATGTGATGTAAACACCATACAGTCTACACACTATGATGTGATGTAAACATCATACAGTCTACACACTATGATGTGATGTAAACACCAAATAGTCTACACACTATGATGTGATGTAAACACCATATAGTCTACACACTATGATGTGATGTAAACACCATATAGTCTACACACTATGATGTGATGTAAACACAATATAGACTGCACACTATGATGTGATGTAAACACAATATAGACTGCACACTATGATGTGATGTAAACACCATATAGTCTACACACTATGATGTGATGTAAACACCATATAGTCTACACACTATGATGTGATGTAAACACCATATAGTCTACACACTATGATGTGATGTAAACACAATATAGACTGCACACTATGATGTGATGTAAACACCATACAGTCTACACACTATGATGTGATGTAAACACCATATAGTCTACACACTATGATGTGATGTAAACACCATACAGTCTACACACTATGATGTGATGTAAACACTATATAGTCTACACACTATGATGTGATGCAAACACCATACAGTCTACACACTATGATGTGATGTAAACACCATATAGTCTACACACTGATGTGATGTAAACACCATATAGACTACACACTATGATGTGATGTAAACACCATATAGTCTACACACTATGATGTGATGTAAACACCATATAGTCTACACACTATGATGTGATGCAAACACCATATAGTCTACACACTATGATGTGATGCAAACACCATATAGTCTACACACTATGATGTGATGTAAACACCATATAGTCTACACACTATGATGTGATGTAAACACAATATAGACTGCACAATATGATGTGATGTAAACACTATATAGTCTACACACTATGATGTGAACACCATACAGTCTACACATTATGATGTGATGTAAACACCACATAGTCTACACACTATGATGTGATGTAAACACCATATAGACTACACACTATGATGTGATGTAAACACCATTTAGTCTACACACTATGATGTGATGTAAACACCATATAGTCTACACACTATGATGTGATGTAAACACCATATAGTCTACACATTATGATATGATGTAAACACCATATAGTCTACACATTATGATGTGATGTAAACACAATATCGTCTACACACTATGATGTGATGTAAACACCATATAGTCTACACACTATGATGTGATGTAAACACCATATAGTCTACACACTATGATGTGATGTAAACAATATATAGTCTACACACTATGATGTGATGTAAACACCATATAGTCTACACACTATGATGTGATGTAAACACCATACAGTCTACACACTATGATGTGATGTAAACACCATACAGTCTACACACTATGATGTGATGTAAACACCATACAGTCTACACACTATGATGTGATGTAAACACCATACAGTCTACACACTATGATGTGATGTAAACATCATATAGTCTACACACTATGATGTGATGTAAACACCAAATAGTCTACACACTATGATGTGATGTAAACACCATATAGTCTACACACTATGATGTGATGTAAACACCATATAGTCTACACACTATGATGTGATGTAAACACAATATAGACTGCACACTATGATATAATGTAAACACAATATAGACTGCACACTATGATGTGATGTAAACACCATATAGTCTACACACTATGATGTGATGTAAACACCATATAGTCTACACACTATGATGTGATGTAAACACAATATAGACTGCACACTATGATGTGATGTAAACACCATACAGTCTACACACTATGATGTGATGTAAACACCATATAGTCTACACACTATGATGTGATGTAAACACCATAAAGTCTACACACTATGATGTGATGTAAACACCATATAGTCTACACACCATGATGTGATGTAAACACCATATAGTCTACACACTATGATGTGATGTAAACACCATATAGACTACACTATGATGTGATGTAAACACAATATAGACTGCACACTATGATGTGATGTAAACACTATATAGTCTACACACTATGATGTGAACACCATACAGTCTACACACTATGATGTGATGTAAACACAATATAGTCTACACACTATGATGTGATGTAAACACCATATAGTCTACACACTATGATGTGATGTAAACACAATATAGACTGCACACTATGATGTGATGTAAACACCATATAGTCTACACACTACTATGTGAACACCATATAGTCTACACACTATGATGTAAACACCATATAGTCTACACACTATGATGTGATGTAAACACCATATAGTCTACACACTATGATGGGATGTAAACACCATATAGTCTACACACTATGATGTGATGTAAACACCATATAGTCTACACACTATGATGTGATGTAAACACCATATAGTCTACACTCTATGAAGTGATGTGAACACCATATAGTCTACACACTATGATGTGATGTGAACACCATATAGTCTACACACTATGATGTGATGTAAACACCATATAGTCTACACACTATGATGTGATGTAAACACCATATAGTCTACACACTATGATGTGATGTAAACACCATATAGTCTAGACTCTATGATGTGATGTAAACACTATGTAGTCTACACACTATGATGTGATGTGAACACTATATAGTCTACACACTATGATGTGATGTAAACACAATATAGTCTACACACTATGATGTGATGTAAACACCATATAGTCTACACACCATGATGTGATGTAAACACCATATAGTCTACACACTATGATGTGATGTAAACACCATATAGACTACACTATGATGTGATGTAAACACAATATAGACTGCACACTATGATGTGATGTAAACACTATATAGTCTACACACTATGATGTGAACACCATACAGTCTACACACTATGATGTGATGTAAACACAATATAGACTGCACACTATGATGTGATGTAAACACCATATAGTCTACACACTATGATGTGAACACCATATAGTCTACACACTATGATGTAAACACCATATAGTCTACACACTATGATGTGATGTAAACACCATATAGTCTACACACTATGATGTGATGTAAACACCATATAGTCTACACACTATGATGTGATGTAAACACTATATAGTCTACACACTATGATGTGATGTAAACACCATATAGTCTACACACTATGATGTAATGTAAACACCATAAAGTCTACACACTATGATGTGATGTAAACACCATATAGTCTACACACTATGATGTGATGTAAACACCATATAGTCTGCACACTATGATGTGATGTAAACACCATATAGTCTACACACTATGATGGGATGTAAACACCATATAGTCTACACACTATGATGGGATGTAAACACCATATAGTGTACACACTATGATGTGATGTAAACACCATATAGTCTACACACTATGATGTGATGTAAACACCATATAGTCTATACTCTATGAAGTGATGTGAACACCATATAGTCTACACACTATGATGTGATGTGAACACCATATAGTCTACACACTATGATGTGATGTAAACACCATATAGTCTACACACTATGATGTGATGTAAACACCATATAGTCTACACACTATGATGTGATGTAAACACCATATAGTCTACACATTATGATATGATGTAAACACCATATAGTCTACACATTATGATGTGATGTAAACACAATATAGTCTACACACTATGATGTGATGTAAACACCATATAGTCTACACACTATGATGTGATGTAAACACAATATAGACTGCACACTATGATGTGATGTAAACACCATATAGTCTACACACTATGATGTGAACACCATATAGTCTACACACTATGATGTAAACACCATATAGTCTACACACTATGATGTGATGTAAACACCATATAGTCTACACACTATGATGTGATGTAAACACCATATAGTCTACACACTATGATGTGATGTAAACACTATATAGTCTACACACTATGATGTGATGTAAACACCATATAGTCTACACACTATGATGTAATGTAAACACCATAAAGTCTACACACTATGATGTGATGTAAACACCATATAGTCTACACACTATGATGTGATGTAAACACCATATAGTCTGCACACTATGATGTGATGTAAACACCATATAGTCTACACACTATGATGGGATGTAAACACCATATAGTCTACACACTATGATGGGATGTAAACACCATATAGTCTACACACTATGATGTGATGTACACACCATATAGTCTACACACTATGATGTGATGTAAACACCATAAAGTCTACACACTATGATGTGATGTAAACACCATATAGTCTACACACTATGATGTGATGTAAACACCATATAGTCTGCACACTATGATGTGATGTAAACACCATATAGTCTACACACTATGATGGGATGTAAACACCATATAGTCTACACACTATGATGGGATGTAAACACCATATAGTGTACACACTATGATGTGATGTAAACACCATATAGTCTACACACTATGATGTGATGTAAACACCATATAGTCTATACTCTATGAAGTGATGTGAACACCATATAGTCTACACACTATGATGTGATGTGAACACCATATAGTCTACACACTATGATGTGATGTAAACACCATATAGTTTACACACTATGATGTGATGTAAACACCATATAGTCTACACACTATGATGTGATGTAAACACCATATAGTCTACACATTATGATATGATGTAAACACCATATAGTCTACACATTATGATGTGATGTAAACACAATATAGTCTACACACTATGATGTGATGTAAACACCATATAGTCTACACACTATGATGTGATGTAAACACAATATAGACTGCACACTATGATGTGATGTAAACACCATATAGTCTACACACTATGATGTGAACACCATATAGTCTACACACTATGATGTAAACACCATATAGTCTACACACTATGATGTGATGTAAACACCATATAGTCTACACACTATGATGTGATGTAAACACCATATAGTCTACACACTATGATGTGATGTAAACACTATATAGTCTACACACTATGATGTGATGTAAACACCATATAGTCTACACACTATGATGTAATGTAAACACCATAAAGTCTACACACTATGATGTGATGTAAACACCATATAGTCTACACACTATGATGTGATGTAAACACCATATAGTCTGCACACTATGATGTGATGTAAACACCATATAGTCTACACACTATGATGGGATGTAAACACCATATAGTCTACACACTATGATGGGATGTAAACACCATATAGTCTACACACTATGATGTGATGTACACACCATATAGTCTGCACACTATGATGTGATGTAAACACCATATAGTCTGCACACTATGATGGGATGTAAACACCATATAGTCTACACACTATGATGGGATGTAAACACCATATAGTCTACACACTATGATGTGATGTAAACACCATATAGTCTAGACTCTATGATGTGATGTAAACACTATATAGTCTACACACTATGATGTGATGTGAACACTATATAGTCTACACACTATGATGTGATGTAAACACCATATAGTCTACACACTATGATGTGATGTAAACACCATATAGTCTACACACCATGATGTGATGTAAACACCATATAGTCTACACACTATGATGTGATGTAAACACCATATAGACTACACTATGATGTGATGTAAACACCATATAGTCTACACACTATGATGTGATGTAAACACCATATAGTCTACACACTATGATGTGATGTAAACACCATATAGTCTACACACTATGATGTGATATAAACACCATATAGTCTACACACTATGATGTGATGTAAACACCATATAGTCTACACACTATGATGTGATGTAAACACAATATAGACTGCACACTATGATGTGATGTAAACACTATATAGTCTACACACTATGATGTGAACACCATACAGTCTACACACTATGATGTGATGTAAACACCATATAGTCTACACACTATGATGTGATGTAAACACCATATAGTCTACACATTATGATATGATGTAAACACCATATAGTCTACATATTATGATGTGATGTAAACACAATATAGTCTACACACTATGATGTGATGTAAACACCATATAGTCTACACACTATGATGTGATGTAAACACAATATAGACTGCACACTATGATGTGATGTAAACACCATATAGTCTACACACTATGATGTGATGTAAACACCATATAGTCTACACACTATGATGTGATGTAAACACCATATAGACTACACTATGATGTGATGTAAACACCATATAGTCTACACACTGTGATGTAAACACTATATAGTCTACACACTATGATGTGATGTAAACACCATATAGTCTACACACTATGATGTAATGTAAACACCATATAGTCTACACATTATGATGTGATGTAAACACCATATAGTCTACACACTATGATGTGATGTGAACACTATATAGTCTACACACTATGATGTGATGTAAACACCATATAGTCTACACACTATGATGTGATGTAAACACCATATAGTCTACACACCATGATGTGATGTAAACACCATATAGTCTACACACTATGATGTGATGTAAACACCATATAGACTACACTATGATGTGATGTAAACACAATATAGACTGCACACTATGATGTGATGTAAACACTATATAGTCTACACACTATGATGTGAACACCATACAGTCTACACACTATGATGTGATGTAAACACCATACAGTCTACACACTATGATGTGATGTAAACACTATATAGTCTACACACTATGATGTGATGCAAACACCATATAGTCTACACACTATGATGTGATGTAAACACCATATAGTCTACACACTATGATGTGATGTAAACACCATATAGACTACACACTATGATGTGATGTAAACACCATATAGTCTACACACTATGATGTGATGTAAACACCATATAGTCTACACACTATGATGTGATGCAAACACCATATAGTCTACACACTATGATGTGATGCAAACACCATATAGTCTACACACTATGATGTGATGTAAACACCATATAGTCTACACACTATGATGTGATGTAAACACAATATAGACTGCACAATATGATGTGATGTAAACACTATATAGTCTACACACTATGATGTGAACACCATACAGTCTACACATTATGATGTGATGTAAACACCACATAGTCTACACACTATGATGTGATGTAAACACCATATAGACTACACACTATGATGTGATGTAAACACCATTTAGTCTACACACTATGATGTGATGTAAACACCATATAGTCTACACACTATGATGTGATGTAAACACCATATAGTCTACACATTATGATATGATGTAAACACCATATAGTCTACACATTATGATGTGATGTAAACACAATATCGTCTACACACTATGATGTGATGTAAACACCATATAGTCTACACACTATGATGTGATGTAAACACCATATAGTCTACACACTATGATGTGATGTAAACAATATATAGTCTACACACTATGATGTGATGTAAACACCATATAGTCTACACACTATGATGTGATGTAAACACCATACAGTCTACACACTATGATGTGATGTAAACACCATACAGTCTACACACTATGATGTGATGTAAACACCATACAGTCTACACACTATGATGTGATGTAAACACCATACAGTCTACACACTATGATGTGATGTAAACATCATATAGTCTACACACTATGATGTGATGTAAACACCAAATAGTCTACACACTATGATGTGATGTAAACACCATATAGTCTACACACTATGATGTGATGTAAACACCATATAGTCTACACACTATGATGTGATGTAAACACAATATAGACTGCACACTATGATATAATGTAAACACAATATAGACTGCACACTATGATGTGATGTAAACACCATATAGTCTACACACTATGATGTGATGTAAACACCATATAGTCTACACACTATGATGTGATGTAAACACAATATAGACTGCACACTATGATGTGATGTAAACACCATACAGTCTACACACTATGATGTGATGTAAACACCATATAGTCTACACACTATGATGTGATGTAAACACCATAAAGTCTACACACTATGATGTGATGTAAACACCATATAGTCTACACACCATGATGTGATGTAAACACCATATAGTCTACACACTATGATGTGATGTAAACACCATATAGACTACACTATGATGTGATGTAAACACAATATAGACTGCACACTATGATGTGATGTAAACACTATATAGTCTACACACTATGATGTGAACACCATACAGTCTACACACTATGATGTGATGTAAACACCATATAGTCTACACACTATGATGTGATGTAAACACCATATAGTCTACACATTATGATATGATGTAAACAC
Source organism: Lota lota (assembly GCA_026745465.1). Taxonomy (NCBI): domain Eukaryota; kingdom Metazoa; phylum Chordata; class Actinopteri; order Gadiformes; family Lotidae; genus Lota; species Lota lota. Next base: position 16,647 of record JACYXH010000443.1, read on the forward strand.
CATATAGTCTACACATTATGATGTGATGTAAACACAATATAGTCTACACACTATGATGTGATGTAAACACCATATAGTCTACACACTATGATGTGATGTAAACACAATATAGACTGCACACTATGATGTGATGTAAACACCATATAGTCTACACACTACTATGTGAACACCATATAGTCTACACACTATGATGTAAACACCATATAGTCTACACACTATGATGTGATGTAAACACCATATAGTCTACACACTATGATGGGATGTAAACACCATATAGTCTACACACTATGATGTGATGTAAACACCATATAGTCTACACACTATGATGTGATGTAAACACCATATAGTCTACACTCTATGAAGTGATGTGAACACCATATAGTCTACACACTATGATGTGATGTGAACACCATATAGTCTACACACTATGATGTGATGTAAACACCATATAGTCTACACACTATGATGTGATGTAAACACCATATAGTCTACACACTATGATGTGATGTAAACACCATATAGTCTAGACTCTATGATGTGATGTAAACACTATGTAGTCTACACACTATGATGTGATGTGAACACTATATAGTCTACACACTATGATGTGATGTAAACACAATATAGTCTACACACTATGATGTGATGTAAACACCATATAGTCTACACACCATGATGTGATGTAAACACCATATAGTCTACACACTATGATGTGATGTAAACACCATATAGACTACACTATGATGTGATGTAAACACAATATAGACTGCACACTATGATGTGATGTAAACACTATATAGTCTACACACTATGATGTGAACACCATACAGTCTACACACTATGATGTGATGTAAACACCATATAGTCTACACACTATGATGTGATGTAAACACCATATAGTCTACACATTATGATATGATGTAAACACCATATAGTCTACACATTATGATGTGATGTAAACACAATATAGTCTACACACTATGATGTGATGTAAACACCATATAATCTACACACTATGATGTGATGTAAACACAATATAGACTGCACACTATGATGTGATGTAAACACCATATAGTCTACACACTATGATGTGATGTAAACACCATATAGTCTACACACTATGATGTGATGTAAACACCATATAGTCTACACACTATGATGTGATGTAAACACCATACAGTCTACACACTATGATGTGATGTAAACACCATATAGTCTACAAACTATGATGTGATGTAAACACCATATAGTCTACACATTATGATATGATGTAAACACCATATAGTCTACACATTATGATGTGATGTAAACACAATATAGTCTACACACTATGATGTGATGTAAACACCATATAGTCTACACACTATGATGTGATGTAAACACAATATAGACTGCACACTATCATGTGATGTAAACACCATATAGTCTACACACTATGATGTGAACACCATATAGTCTACACACTATGATGTAAACACCATATAGTCTACACACTATGATGTGATGTAAACACCATATAGTCTACACACTATGATGTGATGTAAACACCATATAGTCTACACACTATGATGTGATGTAAACACTATATAGTCTACACACTATGATGTGATGTAAACACCATATAGTCTACACACTATGATGTAATGTAAACACCATAAAGTCTACACATTATGATGTGATGTAAACACCATATAGTCTACAAAGTATGATGTGATGTAAACACCATATAGTCTGCACACTATGATGTGATGTAAACACCATATAGTCTACACACTATGATGGGATGTAAACACCATATAGTCTACACACTATGATGGGATGTAAACACCATATAGTCTACACACTATGATGTGATGTAAACACCATATAGTCTACACTCTATGATGTGATGTGAACACCATATAGTCTACACACTATGATGTGATGTGAACACCATATAGTCTACACTATGATGTGATGTAAACACCATATAGTCTACACACTATGATGTGATGTAAACACCATATAGTCTACACACTATGATGTGATGTAAACACCATATAGTCTACACACTATGATGTGATGTAAACACCATATAGTCTACACACTATGATGTGATGTAAACACCATATAGACTGCACACTATGATGTGATGTAAACACCATATATTCTACACATTATGATATGATGTAAACACCATATAGTCTACACATTATGATGTGATGTAAACACAATATAGTCTACACACTATGATGTGATGTAAACACCATATAGTCTACACACTATGATGTGATGTAAACACAATATAGACTGCACACTATGATGTGATGTAAACACCATATAGTCTACACACTATGATGTGAACACCATATAGTCTACACACTATGATGTAAACACCATATAGTCTACACACTATGATGTGAACACCATATAGTCTACACACTATGATGTAAACACCATATAGTCTACACACTATGATGTGATGTAAACACCATATAGTCTACACACTATGATGTGATGTAAACACCATATAGTCTACACACTATGATGTGATGTAAACACTATATAGTCTACACACTATGATGTGATGTAAACACCATATAGTCTACACACTATGATGTAATGTAAACACCATAAAGTCTACACACTATGATGTGATGTAAACACCATATAGTCTACACACTATGATGTGATGTAAACACCATATAGTCTGCACACTATGATGTGATGTAAACACCATATAGTCTACACACTATGATGGGATGTAAACACCATATAGTCTACACACTATGATGGGATATAAACACCATATAGTCTACACACTATGATGTGATGTAAACACCATATAGTCTACACTCTATGAAGTGATGTGAACACCATATAGTCTACACACTATGATGTGATGTGAACACCATATAGTCTACACACTATGATGTGATGTAAACACCATATAGTCTACACACTATGATGTGATGTAAACACCATATAGTCTACACTCTATGAAGTGATGTGAACACCATATAGTCTACACACTATGATGTGATGTGAACACCATATAGTCTACACACTATGATGTGATGTAAACACCATATAGTCTACACACTATGATGTGATGTAAACACCATACAGTCTACACACTATGATGTGATGTAAACACCATATAGTCTACACACTATGATGTGATGTAAACACCATATAGTCTACACATTATGATGTGATGTAAACACAATATAGTCTACACACTATGATGTGATGTAAACACCATATAGTCTACACACTATGATGTGATGTAAACACAATATAGACTGCACACTATCATGTGATGTAAACACCATATAGTCTACACACTATGATGTGAACACCATATAGTCTACACACTATGATGTAAATACCATTTAGTCTACACACTATGATGTGATGTAAACACCATATAGTCTACACACTATGATGTGATGTAAACACCATATAGTCTACACACTATGATGTGATGTAAACACTATATAGTCTACACACTATGATGTGATGTAAACACCATATAGTCTACACACTATGATGTAATCTAAACACCATAAAGTCTACACATTATGATGTGATGTAAACACCATATAGTCTACACACTATGATGTGATGTAAACACCATATAGTCTGCACACTATGATGTGATGTAAACACCATATAGTCTGCACACTATGATGTGATGTAAACACCATATAGTCTACACACTATGATGGGATGTAAACACCATATAGTCTACACACTATGATGGGATGTAAACACCATATAGTCTACACACTATGATGTGATGTAAACACCATATAGTCTACACTCTATGATGTGATGTGAACACCATATAGTCTACACACTATGATGTGATGTGAACACCATATAGTCTACACTATGATGTGATGTAAACACCATATAGTCTACACACTATGATGTGATGTAAACACCATATAGTCTACACACTATGATGTGATGTAAACACCATATAGTCTACACACTATGATGTGATGTAAACACCATATAGTCTACACACTATGATGTGATGTAAACACCATATAGACTGCACACTATGATGTGATGTAAACACCATATAGTCTACACACTATGATGTGATGTAAACACCATATAGTCTACACACTATGATGTGATGTAAAAACCATATAGTCTACACACTATGATGTGATGTAAACACAATATAGACTGCACACTATGATGTGATGTAAACACCATACAGTCAGCACTATGATGTGATGTAAACACCATATAGTCTACACACTATGATGTGATGTAAACACCATATAGTCTACACACTATGATGTGATGTAAACACAATATAGACTGCACACTATGATGTGATGTAAACACCATACAGTCTACACACTATGATGTGATGTAAACACCATATAGTCTACACACTATGATGTGATGTAAACACCATACAGTCTACACACTATGATGTGATGTAAACACTATATAGTCTACACACTATGATGTGATGCAAACACCATATAGTCTACACACTATGATGTGATGTAAACACCATATAGTCTACACGCTATGATGTGATGTAAACACAATATAGACTGCAGACTATGATGTGATGTAAACACTATATAGTCTACACACTATGATGTGAACACCATACAGTCTACACACTATGATGTGATGTAAACACCATATAGTCTACACACTATGATGTGATGTAAACACCATATAGACTAGACACTATGATGTGATGTAAACACCATATAGTCTACACACTATAATGTGATGTAAACACCATATAGTCTACACACTATGATGTGATGCAAACACCATATAGTCTACACACTATGATGTGATGCAAACACCATATAGTCTACACACTATGATGTGATGTAAACACCATATAGTCTACACACTATGATGTGATGTAAAAACCATATAGTCTACACACTATGATGTGATGTAAACACAATATAGAGTGCACACTATGATGTGATGTAAACACTATATAGTCTACACACTATGATGTGAACACCATACAGTCTACACACTATGATGTGATGTAAACACCATATAGTCTACACACTATGATGTGATGTAAACACCATATAGACTACACACTATGATGTGATGTAAACACCATATAGTCTACACACTATGATGTGATGTAAACACCATATAGTCTACACACTATGATGGGATATAAACACCATATAGTCTACACACTATGATGTGATGTAAACACCATATAGTCTACACTCTATGAAGTGATGTGAACACCATATAGTCTACACACTATGATGTGATGTGAACACCATATAGTCTACACACTATGATGTGATGTAAACACCATATAGTCTACACACTATGATGTGATGTAAACACCATATAGTCTACACTCTATGAAGTGATGTGAACACCATATAGTCTACACACTATGATGTGATGTGAACACCATATAGTCTACACACTATGATGTGATGTAAACACCATATAGTCTACACACTATGATGTGATGTAAACACCATACAGTCTACACACTATGATGTGATGTAAACACCATATAGTCTACACACTATGATGTGATGTAAACACCATATAGTCTACACATTATGATGTGATGTAAACACAATATAGTCTACACACTATGATGTGATGTAAACACCATATAGTCTACACACTATGATGTGATGTAAACACAATATAGACTGCACACTATCATGTGATGTAAACACCATATAGTCTACACACTATGATGTGAACACCATATAGTCTACACACTATGATGTAAACACCATTTAGTCTACACACTATGATGTGATGTAAACACCATATAGTCTACACACTATGATGTGATGTAAACACCATATAGTCTACACACTATGATGTGATGTAAACACTATATAGTCTACACACTATGATGTGATGTAAACACCATATAGTCTACACACTATGATGTAATCTAAACACCATAAAGTCTACACATTATGATGTGATGTAAACACCATATAGTCTACACACTATGATGTGATGTAAACACCATATAGTCTGCACACTATGATGTGATGTAAACACCATATAGTCTGCACACTATGATGTGATGTAAACACCATATAGTCTACACACTATGATGGGATGTAAACACCATATAGTCTACACACTATGATGGGATGTAAACACCATATAGTCTACACACTATGATGTGATGTAAACACCATATAGTCTACACTCTATGATGTGATGTGAACACCATATAGTCTACACACTATGATGTGATGTGAACACCATATAGTCTACACTATGATGTGATGTAAACACCATATAGTCTACACACTATGATGTGATGTAAACACCATATAGTCTACACACTATGATGTGATGTAAACACCATATAGTCTACACACTATGATGTGATGTAAACACCATATAGTCTACACACTATGATGTGATGTAAACACCATATAGACTGCACACTATGATGTGATGTAAACACCATATAGTCTACACACTATGATGTGATGTAAACACCATATAGTCTACACACTATGATGTGATGTAAAAACCATATAGTCTACACACTATGATGTGATGTAAACACAATATAGACTGCACACTATGATGTGATGTAAACACCATACAGTCAGCACTATGATGTGATGTAAACACCATATAGTCTACACACTATGATGTGATGTAAACATCATATAGTCTACACACTATGATGTGATGTAAACACCAAATAGTCTACACACTATGATGTGATGTAAACACCATATAGTCTACACACTATGATGTGATGTAAACACCATATAGTCTACACACTATGATGTGATGTAAACACCATATAGTCTACACACTATGATGTGATGTAAACACAATATAGACTGCACACTATGATGTGATGTAAACACAATATAGACTGCACACTATGATGTGATGTAAACACCATATAGTCTACACACTATGATGTGATGTAAACACCATATAGTCTACACACTATGATGTGATGTAAACACCATATAGTCTACACACTATGATGTGATGTAAACACCATATAGTCTACACACTATGATGTGATGTAAACACCATATAGTCTACACACTATGATGTGATGTAAACACCATATAGTCTACACACTATGATGTGATGTAAACACAATATAGACTGCACACTATGATGTGATGTAAACACCATACAGTCTACACACTATGATGTGATGTAAACACCATATAGTCTACACACTATGATGTGATGTAAACACCATACAGTCTACACACTATGATGTGATGTAAACACTATATAGTCTACACACTATGATGTGATGCAAACACCATATAGTCTACACACTATGATGTGATGTAAACACCATATAGTCTACACGCTATGATGTGATGTTAACACAATATAGACTGCAGACTATGATGTGATGTAAACACTATATAGTCTACACACTATGATGTGAACACCATACAGTCTACACACTATGATGTGATGTAAACACCATATAGTCTACACACTATGATGTGATGTAAACACCATATAGACTAGACACTATGATGTGATGTAAACACCATATAGTCTACACACTATAATGTGATGTAAACACCATATAGTCTACACACTATGATGTGATGCAAACACCATATAGTCTACACACTATGATGTGATGCAAACACCATATAGTCTACACACTATGATGTGATGTAAACACCATATAGTCTACACACTATGATGTGATGTAAACACCATATAGTCTACACACTATGATGTGATGTAAACACCATATAGTCTACACATTATGATGTGATGTAAACACCATACAGTCTACACACTATGATGTGATGTAAACACCATATAGTCTACACACTATGATGTGATGTAAACACCATATAGTCTACACATTATGATGTGATGTAAACACAATATAGTCTACACACTATGATGTGATGTAAACACCATATAGTCTACACACTATGATGTGATGTAAACACAATATAGACTGCACACTATCATGTGATGTAAACACCATATAGTCTACACACTATGATGTGAACACCATATAGTCTACACACTATGATGTAAATACCATTTAGTCTACACACTATGATGTGATGTAAACACCATATAGTCTACACACTATGATGTGATGTAAACACCATATAGTCTACACACTATGATGTGATGTAAACACTATATAGTCTACACACTATGATGTGATGTAAACACCATATAGTCTACACACTATGATGTAATCTAAACACCATAAAGTCTACACATTATGATGTGATGTAAACACCATATAGTCTACACACTATGATGTGATGTAAACACCATATAGTCTGCACACTATGATGTGATGTAAACACCATATAGTCTGCACACTATGATGTGATGTAAACACCATATAGTCTACACACTATGATGGGATGTAAACACCATATAGTCTACACACTATGATGGGATGTAAACACCATATAGACTGCACACTATGATGTGATGTAAACACCATATAGTCTACACACTATGATGTGATGTAAACACCATATAGTCTACACACTATGATGTGATGTAAAAACCATATAGTCTACACACTATGATGTGATGTAAACACAATATAGACTGCACACTATGATGTGATGTAAACACCATACAGTCAGCACTATGATGTGATGTAAACACCATATAGTCTACACACTATGATGTGATGTAAACACCATATAGTCTACACACTATGATGTGATGTAAACACAATATAGACTGCACACTATGATGTGATGTAAACACCATACAGTCTACACACTATGATGTGATGTAAACACCATATAGTCTACACACTATGATGTGATGTAAACACCATACAGTCTACACACTATGATGTGATGTAAACACTATATAGTCTACACACTATGATGTGATGCAAACACCATATAGTCTACACACTATGATGTGATGTAAACACCATATAGTCTACACGCTATGATGTGATGTAAACACAATATAGACTGCAGACTATGATGTGATGTAAACACCATATAGTCTACACACTATGATGTGAACACCATACAGTCTACACACTATGATGTGATGTAAACACCATATAGTCTACACACTATGATGTGATGTAAACACCATATAGACTAGACACTATGATGTGATGTAAACACCATATAGTCTACACACTATAATGTGATGTAAACACCATATAGTCTACACACTATGATGTGATGCAAACACCATATAGTCTACACACTATGATGTGATGCAAACACCATATAGTCTACACACTATGATGTGATGTAAACACCATATAGTCTACACACTATGATGTGATGTAAAAACCATATAGTCTACACACTATGATGTGATGTAAACACAATATAGAGTGCACACTATGATGTGATGTAAACACTATATAGTCTACACACTATGATGTGAACACCATACAGTCTACACACTATGATGTGATGTAAACACCATATAGTCTACACACTATGATGTGATGTAAACACCATATAGACTACACACTATGATGTGATGTAAACACCATATAGTCTACACACTATGATGTGATGTAAACACCATATAGTCTACACACTATGATGGGATATAAACACCATATAGTCTACACACTATGATGTGATGTAAACACCATATAGTCTACACTCTATGAAGTGATGTGAACACCATATAGTCTACACACTATGATGTGATGTGAACACCATATAGTCTACACACTATGATGTGATGTAAACACCATATAGTCTACACACTATGATGTGATGTAAACACCATATAGTCTACACTCTATGAAGTGATGTGAACACCATATAGTCTACACACTATGATGTGATGTGAACACCATATAGTCTACACACTATGATGTGATGTAAACACCATATAGTCTACACACTATGATGTGATGTAAACACCATACAGTCTACACACTATGATGTGATGTAAACACCATATAGTCTACACACTATGATGTGATGTAAACACCATATAGTCTACACATTATGATGTGATGTAAACACAATATAGTCTACACACTATGATGTGATGTAAACACCATATAGTCTACACACTATGATGTGATGTAAACACAATATAGACTGCACACTATCATGTGATGTAAACACCATATAGTCTACACACTATGATGTGAACACCATATAGTCTACACACTATGATGTAAACACCATTTAGTCTACACACTATGATGTGATGTAAACACCATATAGTCTACACACTATGATGTGATGTAAACACCATATAGTCTACACACTATGATGTGATGTAAACACTATATAGTCTACACACTATGATGTGATGTAAACACCATATAGTCTACACACTATGATGTAATCTAAACACCATAAAGTCTACACATTATGATGTGATGTAAACACCATATAGTCTACACACTATGATGTGATGTAAACACCATATAGTCTGCACACTATGATGTGATGTAAACACCATATAGTCTGCACACTATGATGTGATGTAAACACCATATAGTCTACACACTATGATGGGATGTAAACACCATATAGTCTACACACTATGATGGGATGTAAACACCATATAGTCTACACACTATGATGTGATGTAAACACCATATAGTCTACACTCTATGATGTGATGTGAACACCATATAGTCTACACACTATGATGTGATGTGAACACCATATAGTCTACACTATGATGTGATGTAAACACCATATAGTCTACACACTATGATGTGATGTAAACACCATATAGTCTACACACTATGATGTGATGTAAACACCATATAGTCTACACACTATGATGTGATGTAAACACCATATAGTCTACACACTATGATGTGATGTAAACACCATATAGACTGCACACTATGATGTGATGTAAACACCATATAGTCTACACACTATGATGTGATGTAAACACCATATAGTCTACACACTATGATGTGATGTAAAAACCATATAGTCTACACACTATGATGTGATGTAAACACAATATAGACTGCACACTATGATGTGATGTAAACACCATACAGTCAGCACTATGATGTGATGTAAACACCATATAGTCTACACACTATGATGTGATGTAAACATCATATAGTCTACACACTATGATGTGATGTAAACACCAAATAGTCTACACACTATGATGTGATGTAAACACCATATAGTCTACACACTATGATGTGATGTAAACACCATATAGTCTACACACTATGATGTGATGTAAACACCATATAGTCTACACACTATGATGTGATGTAAACACAATATAGACTGCACACTATGATGTGATGTAAACACAATATAGACTGCACACTATGATGTGATGTAAACACCATATAGTCTACACACTATGATGTGATGTAAACACCATATAGTCTACACACTATGATGTGATGTAAACACCATATAGTCTACACACTATGATGTGATGTAAACACCATATAGTCTACACACTATGATGTGATGTAAACACCATATAGTCTACACACTATGATGTGATGTAAACACCATATAGTCTACACACTATGATGTGATGTAAACACAATATAGACTGCACACTATGATGTGATGTAAACACCATACAGTCTACACACTATGATGTGATGTAAACACCATATAGTCTACACACTATGATGTGATGTAAACACCATACAGTCTACACACTATGATGTGATGTAAACACTATATAGTCTACACACTATGATGTGATGCAAACACCATATAGTCTACACACTATGATGTGATGTAAACACCATATAGTCTACACGCTATGATGTGATGTTAACACAATATAGACTGCAGACTATGATGTGATGTAAACACTATATAGTCTACACACTATGATGTGAACACCATACAGTCTACACACTATGATGTGATGTAAACACCATATAGTCTACACACTATGATGTGATGTAAACACCATATAGACTAGACACTATGATGTGATGTAAACACCATATAGTCTACACACTATAATGTGATGTAAACACCATATAGTCTACACACTATGATGTGATGCAAACACCATATAGTCTACACACTATGATGTGATGCAAACACCATATAGTCTACACACTATGATGTGATGTAAACACCATATAGTCTACACACTATGATGTGATGTAAAAACCATATAGTCTACACACTATGATGTGATGTAAACACAATATAGACTGCACACTATGATGTGATGTAAACACTATATAGTCTACACACTATGATGTGAACACCATACAGTCTACACACTATGATGTGATGTAAACACCATATAGTCTACACACTATGATGTGATGTAAACACCATATAGACTACACACTATGATGTGATGTAAACACCATATAGTCTACACACTATGATGTGATGTAAACACCATATAGTCTACACACTATGATGTGATGTAAACACCATATAGTCTACACATTATGATATGATGTAAACACCATATAGTCTACACATTATGATGTGATGTAAACACAATATAGTCTACACACTATGATGTGATGTAAACACCATATAGTCTACACACTATGATGTGATGTAAACACCATATAGTCTACACACTATGATGTGAACACCATATATTCTACACACTATGATGTGATGTAAACACCATATAGTCTACACACCATGATGTGATGTAAACACCATATAGTCTACACACTATGATGTGATGTAAACACCATATAGACTACACTATGATGTGATGTAAACACAATATAGACTGCACACTATGATGTGATGTAAACACTATATAGTCTACACACTATGATGTGAACACCATACAGTCTACACACTATGATGTGATGTAAACACCATATAGTCTACACACTATGATGTGATGTAAACACCATATAGTCTACACATTATGATATGATGTAAACACCATATAGTCTACACATTATGATGTGATGTAAACACAATATAGTCTACACACTATGATGTGATGTAAACACCATATAATCTACACACTATGATGTGATGTAAACACAATATAGACTGCACACTATGATGTGATGTAAACACCATATAGTCTACACACTATGATGTGATGTAAACACCATATAGTCTACACACTATGATGTGATGTAAACACCATATAGTCTACACACTATGATGTGATGTAAACACCATACAGTCTACACACTATGATGTGATGTAAACACCATATAGTCTACACACTATGATGTGATGTAAACACCATATAGTCTACACATTATGATATGATGTAAACACCATATAGTCTACACATTATGATGTGATGTAAACACAATATAGTCTACACACTATGATGTGATGTAAACACCATATAGTCTACACACTATGATGTGATGTAAACACAATATAGACTGCACACTATCATGTGATGTAAACACCATATAGTCTACACACTATGATGTGAACACCATATAGTCTACACACTATGATGTAAACACCATATAGTCTACACACTATGATGTGATGTAAACACCATATAGTCTACACACTATGATGTGATGTAAACACCATATAGTCTACACACTATGATGTGATGTAAACACTATATAGTCTACACACTATGATGTGATGTAAACACCATATAGTCTACACACTATGATGTAATGTAAACACCATAAAGTCTACACATTATGATGTGATGTAAACACCATATAGTCTACAAAGTATGATGTGATGTAAACACCATATAGTCTGCACACTATGATGTGATGTAAACACCATATAGTCTACACACTATGATGGGATGTAAACACCATATAGTCTACACACTATGATGGGATGTAAACACCATATAGTCTACACACTATGATGTGATGTAAACACCATATAGTCTACACTCTATGATGTGATGTGAACACCATATAGTCTACACACTATGATGTGATGTGAACACCATATAGTCTACACTATGATGTGATGTAAACACCATATAGTCTACACACTATGATGTGATGTAAACACCATATAGTCTACACACTATGATGTGATGTAAACACCATATAGTCTACACACTATGATGTGATGTAAACACCATATAGTCTACACACTATGATGTGATGTAAACACCATATAGACTGCACACTATGATGTGATGTAAACACCATATATTCTACACATTATGATATGATGTAAACACCATATAGTCTACACATTATGATGTGATGTAAACACAATATAGTCTACACACTATGATGTGATGTAAACACCATATAGTCTACACACTATGATGTGATGTAAACACAATATAGACTGCACACTATGATGTGATGTAAACACCATATAGTCTACACACTATGATGTGAACACCATATAGTCTACACACTATGATGTAAACACCATATAGTCTACACACTATGATGTGAACACCATATAGTCTACACACTATGATGTAAACACCATATAGTCTACACACTATGATGTGATGTAAACACCATATAGTCTACACACTATGATGTGATGTAAACACCATATAGTCTACACACTATGATGTGATGTAAACACTATATAGTCTACACACTATGATGTGATGTAAACACCATATAGTCTACACACTATGATGTAATGTAAACACCATAAAGTCTACACACTATGATGTGATGTAAACACCATATAGTCTACACACTATGATGTGATGTAAACACCATATAGTCTGCACACTATGATGTGATGTAAACACCATATAGTCTACACACTATGATGGGATGTAAACACCATATAGTCTACACACTATGATGGGATATAAACACCATATAGTCTACACACTATGATGTGATGTAAACACCATATAGTCTACACTCTATGAAGTGATGTGAACACCATATAGTCTACACACTATGATGTGATGTGAACACCATATAGTCTACACACTATGATGTGATGTAAACACCATATAGTCTACACACTATGATGTGATGTAAACACCATATAGTCTACACTCTATGAAGTGATGTGAACACCATATAGTCTACACACTATGATGTGATGTGAACACCATATAGTCTACACACTATGATGTGATGTAAACACCATATAGTCTACACACAATGATGTGATGTAAACACCATACAGTCTACACACTATGATGTGATGTAAACACCATATAGTCTACACACTATGATGTGATGTAAACACCATATAGTCTACACATTATGATGTGATGTAAACACAATATAGTCTACACACTATGATGTGATGTAAACACCATATAGTCTACACACTATGATGTG
Organism: Lota lota; assembly: GCA_026745465.1. Taxonomy (NCBI): domain Eukaryota; kingdom Metazoa; phylum Chordata; class Actinopteri; order Gadiformes; family Lotidae; genus Lota; species Lota lota. The sequence continues at coordinate 31,855 of JACYXH010000443.1, forward strand.
ATGTAAACACAATATAGACTGCACACTATCATGTGATGTAAACACCATATAGTCTACACACTATGATGTGAACACCATATAGTCTACACACTATGATGTAAATACCATTTAGTCTACACACTATGATGTGATGTAAACACCATATAGTCTACACACTATGATGTGATGTAAACACCATATAGTCTACACACTATGATGTGATGTAAACACTATATAGTCTACACACTATGATGTGATGTAAACACCATATAGTCTACACACTATGATGTAATCTAAACACCATAAAGTCTACACATTATGATGTGATGTAAACACCATATAGTCTACACACTATGATGTGATGTAAACACCATATAGTCTGCACACTATGATGTGATGTAAACACCATATAGTCTGCACACTATGATGTGATGTAAACACCATATAGTCTACACACTATGATGGGATGTAAACACCATATAGTCTACACACTATGATGGGATGTAAACACCATATAGTCTACACACTATGATGTGATGTAAACACCATATAGTCTACACTCTATGATGTGATGTGAACACCATATAGTCTACACACTATGATGTGATGTGAACACCATATAGTCTACACTATGATGTGATGTAAACACCATATAGTCTACACACTATGATGTGATGTAAACACCATATAGTCTACACACTATGATGTGATGTAAACACCATATAGTCTACACACTATGATGTGATGTAAACACCATATAGTCTACACACTATGATGTGATGTAAACACCATATAGACTGCACACTATGATGTGATGTAAACACCATATAGTCTACACACTATGATGTGATGTAAACACCATATAGTCTACACACTATGATGTGATGTAAACACCATATAGTCTACACACTATGATGTGATGTAAACACAATATAGACTGCACACTATGATGTGATGTAAACACCATACAGTCAGCACTATGATGTGATGTAAACACCATATAGTCTACACACTATGATGTGATGTAAACACCATATAGTCTACACACTATGATGTGATGTAAACACAATATAGACTGCACACTATGATGTGATGTAAACACCATACAGTCTACACACTATGATGTGATGTAAACACCATATAGTCTACACACTATGATGTGATGCAAACACCATATAGTCTACACACTATGATGTGATGTAAACACCATATAGTCTACACGCTATGATGTGATGTAAACACAATATAGACTGCAGACTATGATGTGATGTAAACACTATATAGTCTACACACTATGATGTGAACACCATACAGTCTACACACTATGATGTGATGTAAACACCATATAGTCTACACACTATGATGTGATGTAAACACCATATAGACTAGACACTATGATGTGATGTAAACACCATATAGTCTACACACTATAATGTGATGTAAACACCATATAGTCTACACACTATGATGTGATGCAAACACCATATAGTCTACACACTATGATGTGATGCAAACACCATATAGTCTACACACTATGATGTGATGTAAACACCATATAGTCTACACACTATGATGTGATGTAAAAACCATATAGTCTACACACTATGATGTGAACACCATACAGTCTACACACTATGATGTGATGTAAACACCATATAGTCTACACATTATGATATGATGTAAACACCATATAGTCTACACATTATGATGTGATGTAAACACAATATAGTCTACACACTATGATGTGATGTAAACACCATATAGTCTACACACTATGATGTGATGTAAACACAATATAGACTGCACACTATGATGTGATGTAAACACCATATAGTCTACACACTACTATGTGAACACCATATAGTCTACACACTATGATGTAAACACCATATAGTCTACACACTATGATGTGATGTAAACACCATATAGTCTACACACTATGATGGGATGTAAACACCATATAGTCTACACACTATGATGTGATGTAAACACCATATAGTCTACACACTATGATGTGATGTAAACACCATATAGTCTACACTCTATGAAGTGATGTGAACACCATATAGTCTACACACTATGATGTGATGTGAACACCATATAGTCTACACACTATGATGTGATGTAAACACCATATAGTCTACACACTATGATGTGATGTAAACACCATATAGTCTACACACTATGATGTGATGTAAACACCATACAGTCTACACACTATGATGTGATGTAAACACCATATAGTCTACACACTATGATGTGATGTAAACACCATATAGTCTACACATTATGATGTGATGTAAACACAATATAGTCTACACACTATGATGTGATGTAAACACCATATAGTCTACACACTATGATGTGATGTAAACACAATATAGACTGCACACTATCATGTGATGTAAACACCATATAGTCTACACACTATGATGTGAACACCATATAGTCTACACACTATGATGTAAATACCATTTAGTCTACACACTATGATGTGATGTAAACACCATATAGTCTACACACTATGATGTGATGTAAACACCATATAGTCTACACACTATGATGTGATGTAAACACTATATAGTCTACACACTATGATGTGATGTAAACACCATATAGTCTACACACTATGATGTAATCTAAACACCATAAAGTCTACACATTATGATGTGATGTAAACACCATATAGTCTACACACTATGATGTGATGTAAACACCATATAGTCTGCACACTATGATGTGATGTAAACACCATATAGTCTGCACACTATGATGTGATGTAAACACCATATAGTCTACACTATGATGTGATGTAAACACCATATAGTCTACACACTATGATGTGATGTAAACACCATATAGTCTACACACTATGATGTGATGTAAACACCATATAGTCTACACACTATGATGTGATGTAAACACCATATAGTCTACACACTATGATGTGATGTAAACACCATATAGACTGCACACTATGATGTGATGTAAACACCATATAGTCTACACACTATGATGTGATGTAAACACCATATAGTCTACACACTATGATGTGATGTAAACACCATATAGTCTACACACTATGATGTGATGTAAACACCATACTAGTCTACACACTATGATGTGATGTAAACACAATATAGACTGCACACTATGATGTGATGTAAACACCATACAGTCAGCACTATGATGTGATGTAAACACCATATAGTCTACACACTATGATGTGATGTAAACACCATATAGTCTACACACTATGATGTGATGTAAACACAATATAGACTGCACACTATGATGTGATGTAAACACCATACAGTCTACACACTATGATGTGATGTAAACACCATATAGTCTACACACTATGATGTGATGCAAACACCATATAGTCTACACACTATGATGTGATGTAAACACCATATAGTCTACACGCTATGATGTGATGTAAACACAATATAGACTGCAGACTATGATGTGATGTAAACACTATATAGTCTACACACTATGATGTGAACACCATACAGTCTACACACTATGATGTGATGTAAACACCATATAGTCTACACACTATGATGTGATGTAAACACCATATAGACTAGACACTATGATGTGATGTAAACACCATATAGTCTACACACTATAATGTGATGTAAACACCATATAGTCTACACACTATGATGTGATGCAAACACCATATAGTCTACACACTATGATGTGATGCAAACACCATATAGTCTACACACTATGATGTGATGTAAACACCATATAGTCTACACACTATGATGTGATGTAAAAACCATATAGTCTACACACTATGATGTGATGTAAACACAATATAGAGTGCACACTATGATGTGATGTAAACACTATATAGTCTACACACTATGATGTGAACACCATACAGTCTACACACTATGATGTGATGTAAACACCATATAGTCTACACACTATGATGTGATGTAAACACCATATAGACTACACACTATGATGTGATGTAAACACCATATAGTCTACACACTATGATGTGATGTAAACACCATATAGTCTACACACTATGATGGGATATAAACACCATATAGTCTACACACTATGATGTGATGTAAACACCATATAGTCTACACTCTATGAAGTGATGTGAACACCATATAGTCTACACACTATGATGTGATGTGAACACCATATAGTCTACACACTATGATGTGATGTAAACACCATATAGTCTACACACTATGATGTGATGTAAACACCATATAGTCTACACTCTATGAAGTGATGTGAACACCATATAGTCTACACACTATGATGTGATGTGAACACCATATAGTCTACACACTATGATGTGATGTAAACACCATATAGTCTACACACTATGATGTGATGTAAACACCATACAGTCTACACACTATGATGTGATGTAAACACCATATAGTCTACACACTATGATGTGATGTAAACACCATATAGTCTACACATTATGATGTGATGTAAACACAATATAGTCTACACACTATGATGTGATGTAAACACCATATAGTCTACACACTATGATGTGATGTAAACACAATATAGACTGCACACTATCATGTGATGTAAACACCATATAGTCTACACACTATGATGTGAACACCATATAGTCTACACACTATGATGTAAACACCATTTAGTCTACACACTATGATGTGATGTAAACACCATATAGTCTACACACTATGATGTGATGTAAACACCATATAGTCTACACACTATGATGTGATGTAAACACTATATAGTCTACACACTATGATGTGATGTAAACACCATATAGTCTACACACTATGATGTAATCTAAACACCATAAAGTCTACACATTATGATGTGATGTAAACACCATATAGTCTACACACTATGATGTGATGTAAACACCATATAGTCTGCACACTATGATGTGATGTAAACACCATATAGTCTGCACACTATGATGTGATGTAAACACCATATAGTCTACACACTATGATGGGATGTAAACACCATATAGTCTACACACTATGATGTGATGTAAACACCATATAGTCTACACTCTATGATGTGATGTGAACACCATATAGTCTACACACTATGATGTGATGTGAACACCATATAGTCTACACTATGATGTGATGTAAACACCATATAGTCTACACACTATGATGTGATGTAAACACCATATAGTCTACACACTATGATGTGATGTAAACACCATATAGTCTACACACTATGATGTGATGTAAACACCATATAGTCTACACACTATGATGTGATGTAAACACCATATAGACTGCACACTATGATGTGATGTAAACACCATATAGTCTACACACTATGATGTGATGTAAACACTGTGCCAATACTCTAACAAACCAACAAACCACTGTCTGGACCAGAGCTCTACTGGTAACAAACCACTGTCTGGACCAGAGCTCTGCTGGTAACAAACCACTATCTGGACCAGAGCTCTGCTGGTAACAAATCACTGTCTGGACCAGAGCTCTACTGGTAACAAACCACTATCTGGACCAGAGCTCTGCTGGTAACAAACCACTGTCTGGACCAGAGCTCTACTGGTAACAAACCACTATCTGGACCAGAGGTCTACTGGTAACAAACTACTGTCTGGACCAGAGCTATACTGGTAACAAACCACTATCTGGACCAGAGCTCTGCTGGTAACAAACCACTGTCTGGACCAGAGCTCTACTGGTAACAAACCACTATCTGGACCAGAGCTCTGCTGGTAACAAACCACTGTCTGGACCAGAGCTCTACTGGTAACAAACCAGTGTCTGGACCAGAGACAGCGGACCATTGGTGTGAAGACTATCTGTTCTGCTAACATCATCATAGACATGACTTCCTTCTTTTCATTTTGAGTAGAATCAAGACAAATGAATCACTTGAATATCGAAAAAAGAAAAGCACAACATAGTTAAACATTAAACTAACGTTGTATTTCTCTAAAGTAAACTGTCCAAAAGTGTTAAGCGTTACACGGACACATTTCCCAAGATGAGATCATTATAATATACCAATAACCTAAAGACAATATAAACTGCAGTAAACTGGAGGCCTACCTTATATTTTCTGTGATCAAAATGCGATCCTCCCCACATAGTATACATTTATAAAAGTATAAATGCAGGGGAGGAAACAGAGGTTAAAGTGTTCCTAAAACATGTAAATAGGGTAAAAGGGATTAAAAGTGGATTTAGAGAAAGATTGAGGTAAGGGCTCCTCACTTAGAAAGACTGAAGTTCAAATGAGGAAGTAGACTTGACCACTGAGCAAGCTGACAGTACTTTCTTACCTGGGAGACCTCACAGGAACCGCACCCTCTCTGTGATAGCCAGATAGGGGCTGTGGTATGTGGTTGTTGGGTCGGTTCCAGTATGACTCACATCCTAGGAAGGAAGAGATGTTGTCAGAATAGCATGAGTTCTCAGGGCAAGCGAAGGCTCCACACACACACACACACACACACACACACACACACACACACACACACACACACACACACACACACACACACACACACACATAAATATACACAGTGGTGTAGTGGTGCCTTGAGAAGTGGGTATACTCTTAATATTTTAAGCAGCCAGTCCAGCAAAGGAGAAGCACCCTGTGTTATAAACAGTGACATGTAAGACTACTCTTGCATATTTAGTTCACCAAAAAATGGGCCTGTAGTATTTTCACATTGTCACTTAACTATTCCCTCACCTTGTAAGTAGTCTATGGGCCGGTAGTTTATTTTGTCAACTGTCTCTTGCATCAGATAGCGTAGGCCAGAGTGTGGCACCATTATGAAATGAACTGTTGTCAAGGGGCAGTTTACAAATGTTACTGGTCCTACACAGGCCTAATGCATGAATAGAAGATTTATTAAAGATGAGACTGTGGTGAGGGGAGGCGTGGCCTAGCGCCGGCTGCAGCTAGAAGGGGCGGAGCGGCTCAATTGGGGCCACAGACGCAGCTGTAGGGGATGAGCGCGATTAGGAAGCTATTAAAAGATTGACTTGTGTTGTGCTCTCCCCACAGTGAGGTCGGGTCCAGTCACGAGGTGGACTGGCCGTAAGAGACAGAGAGATCGCACGTCCCCAGCAGGACGTTGATTGTGCATTTTGTGTTTGAACATTAAGAGACAATAAAAACGGAACTTTTGCCTCCGTACTCCTCGTCGTCCGGCTCTTTCATCGTGGACTCGCCATCCACGTTACTGCACTTTCCCGTTCACTCCGTCGGGCCCCTGCGTGTCGGGGGAAAGCGTGTCGGGCCCCTGCGTGTCGGGCTCCTGCGTGTCGGGGGACAGCGTGTCGGGCTCCTGCGTTTCGGGGGACGGCGTGTCGCGCCCCTGCGTGTCGGGGGACAGCGTGTCGGGGGACAGCGTGTCGGGCTCCTGCGTTTCGGGGGACGGCGTGTCGGGGCCCTGCGTTACTACCTCCTGGGGCGCCCGTTCACCCTCTGTTCGGACCACGCCCCCCTGCAATGGCTCCACCGCATGAAGGACACCAACCCACGGATCACATGGTGGTACCTGGCCTTACAGCCACTTCACTTCAGGGTGGTCCATAGGCCGGGGGCGCAGATGGTGGTGGTGGACTTCCTCTCCCGACTGCCTGAACAGGAGGGGCGGGGGGGGGGGGGGAGTTGGCTGTCGGCCGGACGGCTCCCCGGCCTAAGAGGGGCGGTGGGGATATGTGGTGAGGGGGGGCGTGGCCTAGCGCCGGCTGCAGCTAGAAGGGGCGGAGCGGCTCAATTGGGGCCACAGACGCAGCTGTAGGGGATGAGCGCGATTAGGAAGCTATTAAAAGATTGACTTGTGTTGTGCTCTCCCCACAGTGAGGTCGGGTCCAGTCACGAGGTGGACTGGCCGTAAGAGACAGAGAGATCGCACGTCCCCAGCAGGACGTTGATTGTGCATTTTGTGTTTGAACATTAAGAGACGATAAAAACTGAACTTTTGCCTCCGTACTCCTCGTCGTCCGGCTCTTTCATCGTGGACTCGCCATCCACGTTACTGCACTTTCCCGTTCACTCCGTCGGGCCCCTGCGTGTCGGGCCCCTGCATGTCGGGCTCCTGCGTGTCGGGCTCCTGCGTGTCGGGCTCCTGCGTGTCGGGCCCCTGCATGTCGGGCTCCTGCGTGTCGGGCTCCTGCGTGTCGGGCCCCTGCGTGTCGGGCTCCTGCGTGTCGGGCCCCTGCGTGTCGGGGGACAGCGTGTCGGGCCCCTGCGTGTCGGGCTCCTGCGTGTCGGGGTACGGCGTGTCGGGCCCCTGCGTGTCGGGCCCCTGCGTGTCGGGCTCCTGCGTGTCGGGGGACGGCGTGTCGGGCCCCTGCGTTACTACCTCCTGGGGCGCCCGTTCACCCTCTGTTCGGACCACGCCCCCCTGCAATGGCTCCACCGCATGAAGGACACCAACCCATGGATCACACGGTGGTACCTGGCCTTACAGCCACTTCACTTCAGGGTGGTCCATAGGCCGGGGGCGCAGATGGTGGTGGCGGACTTCCTCTCCCGACTGCCGGAACTGGGGGGGGGGGGGGGGGGGGGGGAGAGTTGGCTGTCGGCCGGACAGCTCCCCGGCCTAAGTGGGGCGGTGGGGATATGTGGTTAGGGGGGGCGTGGCCTAGCGCCGGCTGCAGCTAGAAGGGGCGGAGCGGCTCAATTGGGGCCACAGACGCAGCTGTAGGGGATGAGCGCGATTAGGAAGCTATTAAAAGACTGACTTGTGTTGTGCTCTCCCCACAGTGAGGTCGGGTCCAGTCACGAGGTTGACTGGCCGTAAGAGACAGAGAGATCGCACGTCCCCAGCAGGACGTTGATTGTGCATTTTGTGTTTGAACATTAAGAGACAATAAAAACTGAACTTTTGCCTCCGTACTCCTCGTCGTCCGGCTCTTTCATCGTGGACTCGCCATCCCCGTTACTGCACTTTCCCGTTCACTCCGTCGGGCCCCTGCGTGTTGGGCCCCTGCATGTCGGGCTCCTGCGTGTCGGGCTCCTGCGTGTCGGGCTCCTGCGTGTCGGGCCCCTGCGTGTCGGGCTCCTGCGTGTCGGGCTCCTGCGTGTCGGGCCCCTGCGTGTCGGGCTCCTGCGTGTCGGGCCCCTGCGTGTCGGGGGACAGCGTGTCGGGCCCCTGCGTGTCGGGCCCCTGCGTGTCGGGCTCCTGCGTGTCGGGGGACGGCGTGTCGGGCCCCTGCGTGTCGGGCCCCTGCGTGTCGGGCTCCTGCGTGTCGGGGGACGGCGTGTCGGGCCCCTGCGTTACTACCTCCTGGGGCGCCCGTTCACCCTCTGTTCGGACCACGCCCCCCTGCAATGGCTCCACCGCATGAAGGACACCAACCCATGGATCACACGGTGGTACCTGGCCTTACAGCCACTTCACTTCAGGGTGGTCCATAGGCCGGGGGCGCAGATGGTGGTGGCGGACTTCCTCTCCCGACTGCCGGAACTGGGGGGGGGGGGGGGGGGAGAGTTGGCTGTCGGCCGGACAGCTCCCCGGCCTAAGTGGGGCGGTGGGGATATGTGGTTAGGGGGGGCGTGGCCTAGCGCCGGCTGCAGCTAGAAGGGGCGGAGCGGCTCAATTGGGGCCACAGACGCAGCTGTAGGGGATGAGCGCGATTAGGAAGCTATTAAAAGACTGACTTGTGTTGTGCTCTCCCCACAGTGAGGTCGGGTCCAGTCACGAGGTTGACTGGCCGTAAGAGACAGAGAGATCGCACGTCCCCAGCAGGACGTTGATTGTGCATTTTGTGTTTGAACATTAAGAGACAATAAAAACTGAACTTTTGCCTCCGTACTCCTCGTCGTCCGGCTCTTTCATCGTGGACTCGCCATCCCTGTTACTGCACTTTCCCGTTCACTCCGTCGGGCCCCTGCGTGTCGGGCCCCTGCATGTCGGGCTCCTGCGTGTCGGACTCCTGCGTGTCGGGCTCCTGCGTGTCGGGCCCCTGCGTGTCGGGCTCCTGCGTGTCGGGCTCCTGCGTGTCGGGCCCCTGCGTGTCGGGCTCCTGCGTGTCGGGCCCCTGCATGTCGGGGGACAGCGTGTCGGGCCCCTGCGTGTCCGGCCCCTGCGTGTCGGGCCCCTGCGTGTCGGGCTCCTGCGTGTCGGGCCCCTGCGTGTCGGGGGACAGCGTGTCGGGCCCCTGCGTGTCGGGCCCCTGCGTGTCGGGGGACAGCGTGTCGGGCCCCTGCGTGTCGGGCCCCTGCGTGTCGGGCCCCTGCGTGTCGGGCTCCTGCGTGTCGGGCCCCTGCGTGTTGGGGGACAGCGTGTCGGGCCCCTGCGTTGTGAAAACATGTTCCTTTTCATCTTTTTGGGTTGGCAGTTCACTTCCCACACACAAATCAATTTTGTCTCTCTTTTTTCAAGCAATTCCTTGTTCTTTTAAATAAATCAAACATTAAGCTTCCCAGTGGTGTGGTCTTAATTTGTGAAAAGAATGTAATTGCAATGTTTGAATATGATTACCTCACATCGTTTTTTGTCATTGTAATCTTTGATTAGTTAGATTGAGAAGAATGAGCACTGTCAATAACCTCCTATTTATAACAGCCTACTTTCATATATAACGAGTATATATTTAAAGTAATACTAACTCAAGTAGAAGTAAAAGTAGTCATCAGATAAGGACTTGAGGAAGAGTAAGAAAGTATCTAGTGAAAAGACTACTCAAGTACTGAGTTACTTCATACCAAATGATTTATTGTTGTAATAAGAGCAAGAGCAAGATAAACGTAAAAAGACAAATATTACATTGTATATGTTTGTTTAATAGACATTAACAACACATAAAATAGCATGTATCCCTTCAAATAAAACAACACACAATAAGACATTACATCTTTACAAAATAACATGAATGGAGGCAAATACAGCCGCAAGATCTCTCTCTCTCTCGCTCTCTTTCTCTCTCAAACAGACTTGAGTAAGAGTGAAAAGTATGATACAATAAAACTACTCTTAAAAGTAATATTTTCAAAAAGTTACTTAGTAAATGAAAGAGTAAATATAATCTCTGCATGTATTTATGTTTGTGTGTATGTGTGTGTGTGTGTGTGTACTTGTATGTGTGTGTGTATGTGTGTTTATGTACTGTGTGTCTATGTGTGTACTATGTGTGTGTATGTGTACTGTGTGTGTGTACTGTGTGTACTATGTGTGTGTACTATGTGTGTTGGTTTCTACTGTGTGTGTGTGTACTATGTGTGTATGTGTATGCGTGTGTGTACTATGTGTGTATGTGTGTTTGTGTACTATGTATGTGTGTGTGTGTGAACAATGTGTGTGTATGTACTGTGTGTGTGTACTATGTGTGTGAATGTGTAAGTGTGTGTGTACTGTATATGTGTACTTTGAGTGTGTGTGTGTACTGTCTGTTTTCTGTGTGAGTGTACTATGTGTGTGTGTACTAGTTGTGTGTGTACTAGGTGTGTGTACTATGTGTGTGTGTACTTTGTGTGTGTGCGCGCTTGTGTGTGTGTATGTGTGTGTACTATGTATGTTTGTGTGTTTCTACTGTATGTGTGTATGTGTTTTTGTGTACTATGTGTGTGTTTGTGTGTTTGTGTACTATGTGTGCGTGTACTGTGTGTGTGTGTGTGTACTATGTGTGTATGTATATGTGTGTGCGTGAGTACTATGTGTGTACTGTGTGTTTGTGTACTATGTATGTGTATACTAGGTATGTGTGTACTATGTGTGTGTACTATGTGTGCATGTACTAGATGTGTGTGTACTGTGTGTCTGCCGCCGCGTGCACTTTTTTTCTACAACCGACACAGAGACACTGAGTCACTCCCAAACCTCCGTAACATCCCCTTGAACCCAAACACCCGTAACATCTCCCCTAACCCAAACCCATCTAACCTAAACCCAGGGAGGAGGTTCTCCTGGGTGAAGGTGGACTGGAAGGTGTGGATGTGTGTCAGTGTGTCTGGGGACACTCTGTAGAAGGACAGAGTGCCAGCAGGCCGGTCCAGATACACTCCTACTCTGTTAGAGCTAGCGGGGGGGAGACGTATGACTGTTCTACTACCGTTGTACCAGGCAGTGTAACCATCATCATTACAATAAAGACTCCAGGACTTGTTGTTCCCTCCAAGCCTGCTGTCGTCACCCCCTCCTCTCCTTGTGATTCCTCTGTATGTCACTCCTATATGAACACCTCCTTCCCTCTCTACCTCCCAGTAACAGCGGCCAGTCAGACCATCTCTACACAACACCTGGGGATAGGAGTCAAATCTCTCTGGGTGATCAGGATACGACTGCTCCTCTCTAACCAGAGTCATCTTTTTGTTGTCCTCAGACAGAGAGAGGTGTCTGTTGGCTGTGTTTGGGTCCAGTGTGAGTTCACAGGCATCTGACGGGAGAACAAAACATGATTGTCTGCTGAACCATTCTTCATCATCGTCATCATCATCATCATCACTATTACTGTTCTCTTGCATACTTCTTATTCCTGTCCTTTTTCATGTGCCATCTACTCTACAAACTAACATAGAAAGACAAAATAATATTGTATGATATGTACTACAGTGGACTAGTAGCTATAGCTTTAGAAATAGTAGCGCATATTGTTTTTAAGATAATTAAAGTAAAACTTAACAGCAAATCCCGTGTGTGTGAGTTGCTGTCCCAGTCAAAACATTTAAACCAAGGAAAATGTATGAACTGCATGAACTCCCTCAATATGTACACTATATACACATATTATACATCAAAACGTTCGGCACGATGAGCTAACTACTCATATGAAATATCTAAGCAATACTTGTAATACCTTTCAATATATGAAACTTTTGGATTTCCCAATACACATACATTGCACTCAACCTTCAAAGGGGCACCTGTGTGAACAACAGACTGAACAAGTTGCGCTCACATACAGGCTGGAAATTAACTGTTGGAGCCATAGAACTGGTTCATACATACTATATATACATAGACATGTACTCATACATAAACGTACATACTATATATACATAGACATGTACTCATACATACATGTACATACTATATATACATAGACATGTACTCATACATACTATATATACATAGACATGTACTCATTCATACACGTACATACTATATATACATAGACATGTACTCATACATACACGTACATACTATATATACATAGACATATACTCATACATACACGTACATACTATATATACATAGACATGTACTCATACATAAACGTACATACTATATATACATAGACATGTACTCATACATACATGTACATACTATATATACATAGACATGTACTCATACATACACATACATACCTACACATATATATACACATACACATACACATACATACATACATACATACATACATACGTACATGCATACGTACACAAACATATATAAACATAAGTACACATACATACATATACAAACATACACATAGCTAGACAAACGTATACATAATAAGGCATATACGTATACATAAGTACATACACATATGTAAACATAATTACACATACATATACATAAGTACACACACATAAACATAAGTACACATACATACGTATACAAACATACACATAGCTAAACATACGTATACATGATCATGCATACATATTCATACGTACATATGTATACATACTCATACATATGTACACATATGTATAAATACGTACACATACATAGTATACATACGCATACACACTGATACATACACAAACATACATACACATACAAACACATACGTACACATACATATTCATAAGTACATTTACATATGTGTACACACTCATACATATGTAAACATACATAAGCTTATGTACACATATGTACACATACATAAACATGCCTACATATACATAAACATACCTACATACATACACGTAAACATACCTACACATACATATACATACATAAACAAACATACAAATATACACACACACATAAGCCTGTAATGACAGTGCAAGTACATTTTCTTCAGGAATTGTACGATGTCTAGTTCCCACTTCTATCCTATTTTGCTTTTCATCCACTAGTACAAACAACAACGTAGAGTGACAACAAATACTTTTCGAATCCCATTACACCCCGCCATTGAACTTCATGTGACTAAATGTTGAACAGCGTTTTGATATCTGTCTATCTGGGACATAGGCCCGACTCCACATTTCCATCTGCTTTGACGCGGACGTCAAAAGCAGATGGAAATGTGGAGTCACAGAGGGTAATTTTAACTAGGAACCCTACAGTTTGCTTTTCAAACTCATTGCGATGTGCATTAGCACATCGCAATGACGATCCTGAAACCATATATGGTGCAGCGCTACTAGATATTATTGTTATCATTAAGCTATATTATTATTCTCAACATATTTTGGGACCTTACTCATTACAAATGTTTTCACCTAGAGACTCCATTCCAATTTTAAAATGTTTATCTTTGCTTGGAATGACTCACTATCATTACATTTTATTTTCAATTTTATACTTTTTCACTAATATTTATCTTTTAACATTTTTTTATAGAAGTCAACACCCATTCTCTGAGACTTCAACTATTTCAGACACAACTCTGCAAATTTTTTACCTTTAATCTTCATTTAAATTTTTTACTAAATCATTATGCTTTGATCTTCAAACAGAGCTTCGATATAATTTATACTTGTTGACATTCAACAGTTTTAGTGTTAAACTAAATATATTTGTTATATATTTAGTATATATATATTTATATATTATATTTATGTATATATATTTATATATTCTTCCTATATTTTCAGTTGGTCTCCTTGACTTCCGTTGAGCCCTGCTAGAGCGTGATGACGTCACACCGCTCTAGCCCAAGGTGGCTATCACAAAAGCTAAACATTTCGGACGTCGTGGAGCCTTACAACGTCAACATTTAACCTAGAAACACTATATATATATATATATATATATATATATATATATATATATATATTAAGAATATTGGAATATTGAATGTATATTTGACAGCCCTAAATCAAACTGAACAGACACTTACACTTCTTTAGAGCTGATCTCAGGTCAAGCAGCTTCTTCATCTCCATGTTCAGTGTCTTCTCCAGCTGATCCAGGGATCTCCTCAAGGTCCCTACGTATGATGGAGGACGGACCTCCACCGTTGTCCAGTCCTTGGTGGGTGGAGGATCCTTCAGGGATCTGAAGGTCTGGAGGAAGTGGAGGTGGTCTTCAGTCTGTGAGAGCTGCTTCACCTCTGAGCTTCTATTGGTCAGATCTTTTATTTCCTGCTCCAGCTCTTTGATGAGGCCTTCAGCTTGTTTCTCTGTGGATTTCAGTTTCTCTTTAACCGTTTGGTTGAGATTATCCTGGCACTTTTCAATCGAGCGCTTCAGAGCAGTGAAGACCTGCACACCATCGGCTAACTCTCTGTCTGCCACTACTTTGCTGCGGTCCACTGTGTCTTTGATCTCCTGAATTTTTTGTTGTCTCTCCTGGATCATCTGCTGAACTTCAGACTCTATCTTCCTCAGCTGGGCCGTCTTCACTTCACATTCTTCCTTTAGAGTTACAACAGAATGGGACTTGTGGTCCGTCTCTGTGCAGAACTGACACACACACACATGCTCAGTCTGGCAGAAGAGCTCCAGAAGTTGGTCGTGTTTCTTACACATCCTGTCTTCCAGACGGTCCATAGGGTCGACCAGCCGATGTTTCTTCAGACCTGCAACTCTCTGATGAGGCTCCAGGTGGGTGTGGCAGTAGGAGGTAAAACACACTAGGCAGGACTTCACCGCCTTCAGCTGGGTCCCAGTACAGACGTCACAGGGAACTTCTCCTGGTTCAACACAAGGCTGCTCTGTGACTCGTACAGACCTTCTAAACCGATCAACCATCCCTGATATGAAGGTATTGACCTGTAAATCAGGTCTTGTGAGGAAAACCTTGTCGCAAACAGGACATTTGTACCGGCTTTTGTCATCCCAGAACGATGTAATACAGGTTCTACAGAAGTTGTGTCCACATGGTGTGAAAACTGGGCTGTTGAACACATCCAGACAGATGGAACATGAAAAGTCCTCCTCAGACCTGGAAGTGTTAGCCGAGGCCATTCCTAGAAAAGATATGTTAAAAGAATACGTTAAAAGATACGTTAAAAGAATATTACTTTTGTTTTTAAATTGTATAACAATGGTAAACTAACAGTTTTAACTTGTTCTAATGTATGTTTGTTGTATATTTTATATATTCGTGTTGTTTCAAGCGGAAATGTCCATCCAACAGGAGGTACAACATGGAGCCCTGCAGACAGGACAGCTTCATGAGGATTACGGGTCAACATGTTGGACTCACCGTATGTTTCTGTCTGATTAATTAGTTTATAAAGTGTTGTTCTTTGTCTCCAGAAAGAGAGAAGTGCCCCCAGTTCGTGTTACTTTGGTCACTTTGCATTTAAATTAAAGTAGTAATTAATTCTCAAAGTACATTTCTATCAACTGTTGTCTATAAAATGGTAAGTATGTGTCAAAAACCACGTTAGCATAGGGTGAGCAGTCTCTGACTCCTGCCAGCTGAAACAGCCGAGTGTCACAACGCTATGCTTCCAGAGGTCGGAGATAGGAGTTAACATGGAAGCACTTATTCTGTTCGTCCCTGAAAACTATCTACAGCGTCAATTACAACGTTATCCTAATGACACAAAACCACACTGTCTACAACATGGGAGGTAATTTAAATAGTCATGACAGGGTGAATTCTTTAATCATTCAACTGTAAATATAGTAGCCTATAGAATAGGCTACTATAGATGATAGTTGGCACCGCAAACGGTCGACTCGGTGTGTCTGTGCGCGTTGTTTTGTGTTTTAACCTTGTTTTAGGCGATGGTACCCGGATCTCTTTTTCCAGAGAAGTGCTCTTGAACATCAGGGGAACAACGCCAGAGGATTTTTGTACTTTTCTTCTCCCTACACTGGAAATTTTGGACATACTAGTCAAAGGTGTGCTCACCTTGGCTCACGCAGCGAAACGCCGGAGGAGAGGGAAACGGGCCGGTGCGCTGGTGCGTCTTCGCCAGCGAGGACGACGCACACCGTTACCGGGCATATTTCT
The DNA here is from genome assembly GCA_026745465.1 of Lota lota. Lineage (NCBI taxonomy): Eukaryota > Metazoa > Chordata > Actinopteri > Gadiformes > Lotidae > Lota > Lota lota. Next base: position 48,917 of record JACYXH010000443.1, read on the forward strand.
CTCTAACGTGCGTTCACTGCACAACAAACTGGAAGAACTACAACTGCTGTTGGGGGGAAACAGGGACTTTTCTTCATCGACTGTTTTGTGCTTCACGGAGACGTGGCTCTGTGGACTAATACCGGACTCGGCGCTAGAGCTGGAAGGCTTCCAACTCTACAGAGCGGACAGAGACACGGACCTCTCCGGCAAAACTAAAGGTGGAGGAATCTGTTCTACATCAACAGCGGTCTACATCAACAGCGGTTGGTGCAACGACGTGACAGTGATCCAGCAGCATTGTTCTCCTGACCTGGAATCTCTCATCATAAACTGTAAGCCTTTTTATTCACCCCGGGAGTTCCATTCATTCATTCTGGTTTTGTTCTGTTTACATCCCGCCGCAGGCCAACGTGCAGGTCGCACAGCGCATGCTCGCCGACCAGATACTATGTGTGGAGCGGACCAACCCGGACTCCTTAGTTATTGTCCTTGGAGAATTTAACAAAGGAAACCTCACTCATTGTTACGATTACGTGAATAGGACCCAAACGCAGACACAGGAAACCAACAAGGTGCGGGTTGAAAGAATGGATTTATTGTCCAGGAGGTACAGGCTAGGGCAAGGCAGGCGGGTAGTCCAACAGGCAGTAGGCAGGCGGGAAGTCAGGCAGGCAGACGGACGTAGGCAGGCGGGTGGTCGGGCAGGCGAGGTTCAGCAACGAGGAAGGTAGTCAGGCCGGAACTAGGAACAGGAACGGGAACGAGGAACAGGAACGAGAGCGGGAACATGAACGGGAGCGAAACCCGTAACGGGAACAAGAACGGGAATGGGACCCGAAAACAAAGAAGTGGCGGGGACGTAGTTACCATGGGAGGTTTTACAACTAACGAACTAGCCCCGGCTCTGTGAGGAGCCAGTGCTTAAATACTGTGGTGGGTGATTGGCTGATGAGCTGCCGGTGTGGGTAGACAGAAGTGGGGAGCGGAGTGCACGTGGTGACTAATTGACGGGGGATAAACAAAGGAGCACATGGTGAAATGGAGGCTGGGTGCCACTAGATGGCGGAAATGGACCGAAACGGAGAGGGTCACGTTACAGTACCCCCCCCCTCAACGGACGCCTCCAGGCGTACGCACGACAGGGGAGGGTGCTGGCGGTGGGAATCCCGGGTTAAGGAGGGGTCCAGGAAGCGACTCCAAAAAAATAAATAAAAATAAACAGGCTTGCTCCCCAGGTCCGTAGCCCTCCCAGCCTACCGAAGACTGGTTTCGTCGGCCGCGACGATGCACATCCAGGAGGCGTCTGGCCGAGAACGCCGGGATGCTGTCAATCACCCGGGGAGGAGCCGGCGCTGGGAAGGGAGGAGACAACTGGGGCTGGGACTCGGGACCAGGAGACAACTGGGGCTGGGACTCGGGACCAGGAGACAACTGGGGCTGGGACTCGGGACCAGGAGACAACTGGGGCTGGGACTCGGGACCAGGAGACAACTGGGGCTGGGACTCGGGACCAGGAGACAACTGGGGCTGGGACTCGGGACCAGGAGACAACTGGGGCTTGGACTCGGGACCAGGAGACAACTGGGGCTTGGACTCGGGACCAGGAGACAACTGGGGCTTGGACTCGGGACTTGGAGACAACTGGGACTTGGACTCGGGACCTGGAGACAACTGGCGCTGGAGCTCAGGGCCAGGAGGAAGCTGCTGCTGGCGCTGGAGCTCAGGGCCAGGATACAGCTGGGGCTTGGGACTAGGAGGCAACTGCTGCTGGCGCTGGGGCTCAGGGCCAGGAGGCAGCTGTTGCTGGGGCTTGAGACTGGGAGGCAACTGGGGCTGGCGCTGGGGCTCAAGGCCAGGAGGAAATTGTTGCTGGAGCTTGAGGCTGGGAGGCAACTGGGGCTGGCGCTGGGGCTCAGGGCCAGGAGGAAATTGTTGCTGGGGCTTGAGGCTAGGAGGCAACTGGGGCTTGGGCCTTTTCCTGGGGGAGTCCAGCTGAACTGGTAGCCGGCGCTTGCGGCCAGGAGTTCGCTGGGGCTTGGGAATAGGTGACCGCAGTTGCAGCGGAGTTGGTGGCCACGAGACTGCGGCTGCAGCGGGTGTTGGTGGCCACAAGGCTGCAGTTGCAGCGGGGGTTGGCGCCGGGAGGAAAAAAGTCTGAGGTGAAGAAGGCGACGGAGAAGCGGGGAAGAGAGAGAGAGACGCCGAGGGCGAGCGACGGTCGCGCTCGATGTGAGCCGCCAAAAGCCCCTCGATGTACTTCACATTCTCTTGAATGGAAGTAAATGGTGCTGCGGTTGCAGCCGGGGCTGGCGCCGAGAGGGAAACCGAGGACGAGCGGAGGTTGCGCCCATTATCCTCGAGGATAGCCAATATTCCCCGCATCCATGTCGAGGGTCTCCTGTCTGCTGGGTCCATCTTGGCTAGTTCGTACTGTTACGATTACGTGAATAGGACCCAAACGCAGACACAGGAAACCAACAAGGTGCGGGTTGAAAGAATGGATTTATTGTCCAGGAGGTACAGGCTAGGGCAAGGCAGGCGGGTAGTCCAACAGGCAGTAGGCAGGCGGGAAGTCAGGCAGGCAGACGGACGTAGGCAGGCGGGTGGTCGGGCAGGCGAGGTTCAGCAACGAGGAAGGTAGTCAGGCCGGAACTAGGAACAGGAACGGGAACGAGGAACAGGAACGAGAGCGGGAACATGAACGGGAGCGAAACCCGTAACGGGAACAAGAACGGGAATGGGACCCGAAAACAAAGAAGTGGCGGGGACGTAGTTACCATGGGAGGTTTTACAACTAACGAACTAGCCCCGGCTCTGTGGGGAGCCAGTGCTTAAATACTGTGGTGGGTGATTGGCTGATGAGCTGCCGGTGTGGGTAGACAGAAGTGGGGAGCGGAGTGCACGTGGTGACTAATTGACGGGGGATAAACAAAGGAGCACATGGTGAAATGGAGGCTGGGTGCCACTAGATGGCGGAAATGGACCGAAACGGAGAGGGTCACGTTACACTCATGTACTACCTAAATACAGACAGCATATTAAATGCCCGACCAGACAGGAGAACATTCTGGATCACTGTTACACCACAGTCAGGGATTCGTATCACGCGGTCCCCCGTGCTGCACTGGGACTACCTGACCACGTCATGGTCCACCTGATCCCCGCCTACAGGCAGAAGCTTAAACTCTGCAAACCTGTAGTGAGGACATCAAGGAAGTGGACCAGTGTAGCTGTGGAGGATCTCCAGACGTGCTTGGACTCTACTGACTGGGATGTGTTCAGGACTGCTACCAACAGTCTAGATGAGTACACAGAGGCTGTGACGTCATACATCAGCTTCTGTGAGGACTGCTGTGTTCCATCGTGCACCAGGGTGAGTTTCAACAATGACAAGCCCTGGTTCACAGCCAAACTCAGAAGGCTACGTTTGGATAAGGCTGAGGCGTTCAGGAGTGGGGACAAAGACAGACTTAAAGAAGCAAAGTACACGTTTAGCAAGGTGGTGAAAGAGGCTAAACAACGGTGCTCTGAGAAACTCCAAAACCAGTTCTCAGCTAACGACTCTGCTTCTGTCTGGAGAGGGCTCAAACAGATCACCAGCTACAAGCCCAAAGTATCCCACTCCACCAACGACCGACGCCTAGCCAACGACCTTAACGAGTTCTACTGCCGCTTTGATAGACAAGGGGTCGGTCCTTTAACCATCCCCCTCAACACCTCCCAACAAAGGGTCTTCCCTGATACCGTCCCCCGTGACGCCTCCCAACAGCCCCAGCTACAGTGCATCACCTCCACCTCCCCCACCTTAAAGGTCCCCCCCTCCATCTCCCCACCCACCTCAGTGACGACTCTCCTCATCAATGAGGAAGACATCGACAGACTGTTCAGGAGACAAAACCCCAGGAAAGCTTCGGGACCGGATGCTGTCTCCCCATCCAGCTTGAAGCACTGCGCTGACCAGCTGTCTCCAGTGTTCACAGACATTTTTAACACCTCACTGGAGACATGCCACGTGCCAGCCTGCTTCAAGTCCTCAATAATCATTCCTGTTCCTAATAAGGACCACAGGACTTAATGACTTCAGACCCGTCGCCCTGACCTCTGTGGTTATGAAGTCCTTTGAGCGCCTTGTGCTTTCTCACCTCAAAGACATCACCGTCCCGCTCCTGGTCCCCCTACAGTTTGCCTACAGAGCCAATAGGTCTGTAGACAATGCAGTCAACCTGGCCCTCCATTACATCCTCCGGCACCTGGACTCTGCATGAATCTATGCCATGATCCTGTTTGTGGACTTCAGCTCTGCCTTCAACACCATCACCATGCTTCAGGAGAAACTCTCCCAGCTTGGTGTGCCTGACTCCACCTGTAGGTCGATCACTGACTTCCTGTCTGACAGGAAGCAGTATGTGAAGCTGGGGAAACACGTCTCCGACTCACAGACCATCAGCACAGGATCCCCTCAGAGCTGTGTTCTTTCTCCTCTGCTCTTCTCCCTGTATACCAACGGCTGCACCTCCAGTCACCAGTCTGTCAAGCTTCTGAAGTTCGCGGACGACACCTCCCTCGTCGGACTCATCTCTGATGGAGACGAGTCCGCCTACAGGTCGGAGGCTGACCACATGGTGAAGTGGTGCAAGCAAAACAACCTAGAGCTCAATGCTCTAAAGACAGTGGAGATGGTTGTGGACTTCAGGAAGAACCCAGCCCCACCTACCCCCATCACCCTCTCTGGCTCCACAATCAACATTGTGGAGTCTTTCCGCTTCCTGGGAACTATCATCTCCCAGGACCTCAAGTGGGAGCTGAGCATCAGCTCCCTCGTCAAGAAAGCACAACAGAGGATGCACTTCCTGCGGCAGCTGAAGAAATTCAACCTGCCAAAGACAATGATGGTGCACTTCTACACAGCCATCATTGAGTCCATCCTCACATCCTCCATCACCACCTGGTACGCTGCTAGCACAGCCAAGGACAAGGGCAGACTGCAGCGTGTCATTCGCTCAGCTGAGAAGGTGATTGGCTGCAATCTGCCGCCGCTCCAGGACCTTTACGCCACCAGGACTCTGAAGCGTGCTGGAAAGATTGTGGCTGAGCCCTCCCACCCCGGCAACAATCTCTTTGAGCCACTCCCCTCTGGCAGGAGGCTGAGGTCCATCAGGACCAAAACCTCTCGTCACAAGGACAGTTTTTTCCCCTCCGCCACTAGCCTTATTAACAAGGCCCAGAAACCACCTTGACTCTCTCCACACCCCACCCCTGGCTCTACATGCCACTATACTTAAATCTGCTCTTGTACATCTAAATTGTGTGTATATATTCATACATATATTTATACTTATTTTGTTTGTTCTGTTTAATGCGCAATAGAGAAAGTGACGTGCTCCTACATCACCAAGACAAATTCCTTGTATGTTTAAAAAGCGTACTTGGCAATAAAGCTTTGCTGATTCTGATTCCTACCGTTAAAGTCACCCAGGGACACTTCAGATTTAGGACCAATCCTAAAACAGAAGAATGAAAAACTATTATTTCAACGATAACCGGGCACTTGACTCCCAGCTGAAAGGTGTAACGACTAGGTAAACCACAGGGAAAAAATGACTCAATAGCTTGACTCGGACAGTCTGGATAGTAAGAATGGTCTTTACTAAGAAACAAGGGTCGGTACACGAGTAATCAGCTGGAGATAAGGCAAACAATTCGCCAGGGAGAAGGTAAAGGCGTAGTCGGGAATAGTAGGCAGGAATCAAAAACTGTGATTCGTAAAAATCGCTAGGAGTAATGCTGGAACGTTTGACACAGAGGAAAGGAAACACACCGACTAAAAACCCTAGGAGGGGAATGTTAATGAGGGACAGGTAAAACAATCAAGGTGAGTGGGAACAATCAGAGAAGCAGGAAACAAAAGGACAGAGAGTGAAGTCTTCAATGAAGAGGGTGAGATGTGACAAAAGGTTCTGGGTTTGATCCCCAATGTCCATAGTCCAACCTGTAGGCAGCAAGATGCCCCCTAACCCCTACCTGCTCCTTAATGACCAGTATCTGTACTGTCTAACCCCTACCTGCTCATAAATGACCTGTCTTTGTACTGTCTAACCCCTACCTGCTCCTTAATTACCTGTCTCTGTACTGTCCAACCCCTACCTGCTCCTTAATGACATGTCTCTGTACTGTCTAACCCCTACCTGCTCCTTAATGACCAGTCTCTGTACTGTCTAACCCCTACCTGCTCCTTAATGACCTGTCTCTGTACTGTCTAACCCCTACCTGCTCCTTAATGACCTGTCTCTGTACCGTCTAACCCCTACCTGCTCCTTAATGACCTGTCTCTGTACTGTCTAACCCCTACCTGCTCCTTAATGACCTGTCTCTACTGTCTAACCCCTACCTGCTCCTTAATGACCTCTGCACTGTCTAACCCCTACTTGCTCCTTGACCTGCATCTGAATTCACTGTCAGTCACTTTGGATAAAGAATAGGCTAAATTATTATATAGTAATTTTGACAAATAGTAATGCTTACGTATATTTATAAACGTTTTTAACCATGTGTGTTTACAGAAAACGAACCATTAACCTATTCATAAGATTCAAAGTTATACATATTTATGAAATATCAGAGTTTAGTACTAAGTACCTTAGTCTTCTTCCTGCTGTAATGAAGTGAGCCACACCAAACCGTCTGACTTATAACAAGGAAATTATGTTGTGAACCAACCAGTTGGTCCAGTTCCCCTCCCAGTTTATACTCCTCTCAGACTAACCTCTTATAGGCTGCCTTTCCATGACATCACTGTAAGGTGACGAGGTGTCCTGCTCGATGCAGGACCGCACAGCATTTACATCTCTTGTCCTGCTTCCAATATATTGAGAGGATGTCCCGCATTTTGATTGGCTCTAGTTTTCAAAAGTCAAACCACTGCAGGACAGACACTTTTCTAAAATCTGGATTTTAGCCAATGGCTTTGAAGAAGGCAGGGAATGCTGACATCACGGGGGTGTGTTTGATGTGGATCAAACTGAGCACACATGTGTGTCGAGTGCAGGTGAACCTGTCACCGTCTTTGCTGCCTGCTCTGCTCCACTCAACGTGGAACATGGAGTCACCACAAAGTCACAAGCTGTGCAGATTTAGGCAGAATATGTTGAAAACTAACACAAAGAAAATTAAATGCACTTACAACAAAGACTGTGAAACTCCTTAGAACTGGGTAAAGCCGGTAGAAGGTGATTCTCAGAGTTAGTTTTTATCAACGTCCCACGAGGGGAATACGATGTGAAACGACATGTGAGAATTTTTATTTCTTAAGGTAGAAAGACACATTGTAGACTAGCTCTCCACATTGGTAACATGTCCCACATTTCCCCACACAAACATACTCTTTGTCCTACATTTGGTTTGTTGGGATCTACTCAGTGATGAAGACTTTGTTCAAATATGAACGATAGACAGAGAGCACTGCTGTCTATAAGCTCAGACAGAGAAAGACAAAGAGACACTTGATACTTCAAACAGCATGTAGAGACACTTAGTCACTGATGCAGCTCCTTCTTTACAGTAGAACCAACAGGAACATAAATAGCATGATATCAATAAAGAACCTGATGATCATAATGAATAGAAACACATGAGGTAGAAAATGCCTTTACTCTGTAGATGAGTCTTCCTGACTAATAATACCAAAATTATTCATAATACCGTACTACATATATAACAACTGTTCATTCTATCCCAAGTACCTCACCCAAGGACCTTTGTGATTTAGGACAAATCCCAAATCAGAAGAAAAACGAATACAACTATTTAAACCTCAACCAGACGCTTGACTCCAAGCTGAAAGGTTCTGGGTTCGATCCCCAATGTCCATAGTCTAACCTGTAGCATCCTATAGAGCAAGAATCTTCGAAATTATTCAAAAATAATTTTGACAAATAACAATGCATCCATACATTTAATAACGTTTTTAACCGTGTGTTTTTACAGAAAACTAACCATCAACCTATTGATATGTTTCAAAGTTATGCATGTTAATGATGTATCATGAATCAGAGTTGAGCACAGTACCTTAGTCTTCTTCCTGCTGTAATGAAGTGAGCCACACCAAACCGTCTGACTTATAACAAGGAAATTATGTTGTGAACCAACCAGTTGGACCAGTTCCCCTCCCAGTTTATACTCCTCCCAGACGAACCTCTTATAGGCTGCTGATCCATAACCTCACTCAGTGATGAAGAAGAATAACTTCATTAAAATATTAACTATATACAGAGAGCTTTGATGTGTAGAAGCTCAGACAGAGAAAAACAAAGAGACACTTGATAGTTCAAACAGCATGTAGAGACACGTCACTGATGCAGCTGCTTCTTTACAGTAGGACCAACAGGAACACAATCAATGAAGACACAAACACACTTTTTCTCATTTGTTTGAATGAGTTTCCTGAAACTATAGCTCATATTCTCAAACCTCTACACACAAAGCATAGCAACAGATCAACTTTTGCCAAAATGAAACAAATCTTCTTCAAAATGTATTCATGCATTCTTTTTACATGTTACATAATCATTAAATAGTGTAAACATTTGAGATTTTTTCTCCTTTTTTGAAAATTTAGTTTTCTTTTCTTTACTGGGTTGCCAAATCTTTCTGCAATTTAACAGTAAATATAAAGACTGTTGCCATGATAAAAAACAGTCAATATATTATCATGTAAATAGTGAAGTTTAAAGGTAATTCTAACTAAGTACAGCACAAGAAACGGTGTGATGTACTGTAGTTCCTGTGTAATTAATATTTGTTCAGCAGACTGCAAAAATCAGAGTTTGTAGGCTTGCTGAAAAAATTCAAATCTGTCCTCATCCCACCTCTGAATTCCTCCTCTACCTCCTCCTCCTCCTCCTCCTCCTCCTCCTCCTCCTTTACCGTTGATAGGCAGGGTTATTTTCTCCCTTCATTTCTCTTCAATGAGTCATCTTGTTGGGTTGGATTCTTATGTGTTTTTTCCTTCTTATCTTGTATCTACCCTTTACAGGCAGGTATTCAGAAAGGCACCAAGGCAAGGTGGCACGCACGCACACACACACACACACACACACACACACACACACACCCACACACCCACACCCACACACATACAGTACATACAAACTATTAAAGTGATATAAGAGAAAGTTTAAAAAAAAAGATAGAAAATGGGCAGTAGTCCCACAATGGGCTGCAATTTAACAATAAATATAAAAACTGTTGCCATGATACTAAACAGTAAATCGATCATATATAAATAGTGAATTTGCTAGGTAAACCTACTTGTAACTCAGCACAGCACAGCAATTTCCTCAACTTCCAGCTCTACCTCCTCCTCTACCTCTTCCTCCTCTACCTTCTCCTCTACATTCTCCTCCTCTAGCTCCTCCTCCTCTACCTTCTCCTCCTCTAGCTCCTCCTCCTCTAGCTCCTCCTCCTTTAGCTTCTCCTCCTCTACCTCCTCCTCTACCTCCTCCTCCTCTACTACATCCTCCTCCTCCTCCTCCTCCTCCTCCTCCTCCTCCTCTTCCTCCTCCTCCTCCTCCTCCTCCTCCTCCTCCTCCTCTTCCTCCTCCTCCTCCTCCTCCTCTACCTTCTCCTCTACCTCCTTCTCTACCTGCTCCTCTACATGCTCCTCTGCCTCCTCCTCTACCACCTCCTCCTCTACCTGCTCCTCCTGTACCTCTTCCTCCTCCTGCTCCTCCTCCCCCTCTACCTCCTCCACTACCTCCTCCTCCTTTACAGTTGGAAGTCATGTGCTGACATAGAAGTGTACAAATGCAATTGCCATTCATGAATCAGAAGCATTCATACAAATGGACGGTATGTTTTATTTTGTAACTCAAATGGAAAATGTTCTACATGACTGCAACTGTTAATGATTTTATAGCATTAAAGGTTATACGAACTAGTAAGGGAAAACAATCAATGAACATATAGTATCTATAAAGTAATAATTTATCATGGGTTTGATAGGCAGGGTTATTTTCTCCCTTCATTTATCTTATTTATCTTATCTTGTTGGGTTGCATTCTTATGTGTTTTTTCCTTCTTATCTTGTATCTACCCTTTACAGGCAGGTATTCAGAAAGGTACCTAGGCAAGATGGCATGCACACACACACACCCACACCCACACCCACACCCACACACATACATACAAACACACAAACACACACTATTAAAGTGATATAAGAGAAAGTTTTAAAAAAGATAGAAAATAGGCAGTAGTCCCACAATGGGCTGCAATTTAACAGTAAATATAAAGACTGTTGCCATGATACTAAACAGTAATTATATCATTTATAAATAGTGTATTTGCTAGGTAAACCTACTTCTCACTCAGCACAGCACAGCAAGGTGTGTGAACTGTCATCACTTGTTGTTGTAATTGAGTTTGATACAGAACAGCATATTTACAGTATGGTCCTGTCAATGAGGTCCACGTGGGCTGTACTCACAACCCAGGTCCCATCACAAGTCATGCTGAAGACTGTTGGAAGGGTTTCTCATGTTTATTACCAGTACAATTATGAGTTTTGCCAAAATAGATCAAAACTCTTATTGTAAGAAAATGCTTTCAGAAGACTGTTAGTCTGGACAATGGATGTCATGATCGGTTATCATTGATCAAATCAATGAACAGAATCACAAAGGTAACATAAAGAAAATCTTTATTAGTTACTGTTAAATAATTCAGCAGACTGCAAAAACAAAAATCTGTTCGTAGGATTGTTGTAAAAAGGAAATCAGTCTGCATCTCGCCTGTGATTTTCTCAACTTCCATCTCTACCTCCTCCTCTACTTGCTCCTCCTCTACCTTCTCCTCCTCTATCTCCCCCTCTACCCCCTACTCTACCTCCTCCTCCTCCTGCTCCTCCACCTCTTCCTCCTCCTTTATCTCCTACTCCACTTCCTCCTCCTCCTCCACTACCTCCTTCTCCTCTATCTCCTCCCCAACTACCTCCTCCTCCTCCTCATCCTACTCTTGCTCTTCCTCATCTACCTCCTTCCATACTCCCTCTTTTACCTCCTCTTCCACAACCTCCTCCTCCTCCATTACCTCTTCCTCCTCCTCCTCTATCTCCTCTTCCTTCTACTCCTGCTTCTCCTCTTCCACCTCCTCCTCCTCCTGCTCCTCCTCCTCTACCTCCTCCTCCTCCACCTCCTCCTCCTTTACAGTTGGAAGTCATGTGAATAATTGTTGACATAGAAGTGTACAAATGCAATTGCCATTCATGAATCAGAAGCATTCTTGCAAATGGACGGTATAGTTTATTATGTAACCCAAATGGAAAATGTTCTACATGACTGCTACTGTTGATGATTTTATAGCATTAAATGTTACACGAACTAGTAAGGGAAAACAATCAATGAACATTTAGTATCTATAATGTAATCAATTATCATGGGTTTGATAGGCAGGGTTATTTTCTCCCTTCATTTCTCTTCAATGAGTCATCTTGTTTGGTTGGATTCTTATGTGCTTTTTCCTTCTTATCTTGTATCTACCCTTTACAGGCAGGTATTCAGAAAGGCACCAAGGCAAGATGGCACTCACACACACACACACACACACACACACACACACACACACACACACAAACACATACATACACTCATACACACACACAAACATTATTAAAGTGATATAAGAGAACGTTAAAAAAAAGATAGAAAATAGGCAGTAGTCCCACAATGGGCTGCAATTTAACAGTAAATGTAAAGACTGTTGCCATGATACTAAACAGTAAATATATCATATATAAATAGTGTATTTGCTAGGTAAACCTACTTCTCACTCAGCACAGCACAGCAAGGTGTGTGAACTGTCATCACTTGTTGTTGTAATTGAGTTTGATACAGAACAGCATATTTACAGTATGGTCCTGTCAATGAGGTCCACTTGGGCTGTACTCACAACCCAGGTCCCATCACAAGTCATGCTGAAGACTGTTGGAAGGGTTTCTCATGTTTATTACCAGTACAATTATGAGTTTTGCCAAAATAGATCAAAACTCTTATTGTAAGAAAATGCTTACAGGAGACTGTTAGTCTGGAGAATGGATTTCATGATCTGATATAATTTATCAAATCAATGAACAGAATCACAAAGGTAACATAAAGAAAATCTTTATTAGTTACTGTTAAATAATTCAGCAGACTGCAAAAACAAAAATATGTTTATAGGCTTGTTGTAAAAAAGAAATCAGTCTACCTCCTCCTCTACTTCCTCATCTACCACCTCCTCCTCTACCTTCTCCTCCTGCTCCTCCTCCTCCTCCTGCTCCTCCTCCTCCTCTACCTCCTCCTCCTTTACAGTTGGAAGTCATGTGAATAATTTTTGACATAGAAGTGTACAAATGCAATTGCCATTCATGAATCAGAAGCATTCATTCAAATGGACGGTATATTTTATTTTGTAACTCAAATGGAAAATGTTCTACATGACTGCAACTGTTGATGATTTTATAGCATTAAAGGTTATATGAACTAGTAAGTGAAATCAAGCAAACATATAGTATCTCTAATGTAATCATTTATCATGGGTTTGATAGGCAGGGTTATTTTCTCCCTTCATTTCTCTTCAATGAGTCATCTTGTTGGGTTGCATTCTTATGTGTTTGTTCCTTCTTATCTTGTATCTACCCTTTACAGGAAGGTATTCAGAAAGGCACCAAGGCAAGATGGCATGCACACACACACACACACACACACATTCACATACACACAGACGTTATTAAAGTGATATAAGATAAGGTTTTTAAAAGAAGTAAAAAAAATATGCAGTTGTCCCACAATAGGCTGCAATTTAACAGCACATATAAAGACTGTTGCCATGATACAATACAGTAAATATATCATATATAAATAGTGAATTAGCTAGGTAAACCTGATTTTAACTCATTTTTATTATCAGTACATGTGACGAAGTGATCGTCACATGTAGTACCAATGGTACAGCGCTATGAAGCGCCACGGCATGGAAGCCGACAGACTATTTTTAACAGCTTATGGACATTTGCACGTTATATGTTATTTCTGTATTTCCTGGCCAATCCGTTTGTAAAACCATATCACTCATACTCACCACAGTTCTCCTGCATTAAGGGCAAGTTTGCATTCACTTCCGCAATATATGTCACGGGATCGCGCTGGGTCAGGCCATCGCGGTAAATGGTGAGGGGTATTTTTAGGTATTTTTACAATACCTATTATATGGGGGTGTAAAATATATGGATAACGTTGTGCTGTGTGTGTAATATGTTATGGCATAATAATATACTTTTGTTTTGTGTTATGGCTGGGTAAAATTGACAGAAGGGTTAATTGATTTATAAATGACTTGGTTTAGCTTAGGGGTGGAGCTAACCAAAGGCTACTGCTATTTAAGCCTGGATGGCTTCATTGTATGGAAGAGACGGTTGGTGATGGTTGCGAGAGCCATCATTGATGTAGGTCACGCTTGACATTTATGTATGTGTTATGTTATGTTATGTTAGTTCCTGTCTGTGTTCTTGTTTGTTCTCGTATAGTTTATGTAATAAATATCTTCATTTGAACTTCAACGTGTGGCTTAACCTCAATTGGACCAAAAGGCACATTACCCTACGACATTTGGTGGCAGTGGTTTTCGGGACCAGTAGCCAATGAGGGATGAGCATGTGTCGAAGAAAGCAGCAGGATTGCAGCCTGGAAAAAGGTGCAGAAGGCGGGGCTATGGAAGAGTCTGAAGTCACGGAACTGAGAGCCATGTTTCGTGACTTCATGCGGACTCAAAAGGAGAAGGACGCGGCGCAGAGAGAGTTCGAGAAGAACCAGGAGGAGCGGTGGCGTTATGTGGGCCACCAGTTAAAGAAATTTGAAGCGGGAGCTACTAAGGACAGGAGTGGACGCATGGAAGCGGCAGCCCCGGTCTCAGCAGCTCCAACAGCAGACCCAGCGGTGATGGTCCGGGAGACGGCAGCGGACCCGGCGGTGTTCCCAGCAGTGATGGTCCAGGAGCCGGCGGCGGTTCGTGCGATGACCCCAGCGGCAGTGGATCCGGGTCCTGGAGGAGCAGCGCAGCATCCAGGTTACGCCGAAGTGGTGGCAGAGCCAGGTCCACCAAGGATCCAGCAGGGCCAGCTGTCTGGGTGGAGAGGCCCTAAAATGCAGCGCTTCTTGGAAGAAGAGAACATTGAACACTTCCTGACGGCATTTGAACGCATGGCTACAGTGAGCCAGTGTCCCATAGCAGAGTGGGCAATCTACTTGGTCCCCCTGTTAACGGGAAAAGCTAGAGCGGCCTACATAGCCATGGACATGGAGGACACTTTATGCTATCAAAAGGTCAAAGCAGCCATTTTGGCTAAGTATGAAATTAACAGTGAGACCTATAGACTGAAGTTCTGAGCAATGGAGGTCTTACCAGAAGAGACCCCCAGAGAGCTTTTCACAAGGCTAAATGAGCTCTATGAGAAGTGGGTTTCTCCAAAGACTCACAGAAAGGAGCAGATCGGGGAGAAGATCGTGTTGGAGCAGTTCCTCCGGATGGTCAACACGGATGTTCAGCTGTGGATCCGGGAACATAACCCCAGCACAGCTCAAGAGGCAGTACTTCTCGCTGACTCCTTCATCACAGCGCGTCGACACTTCAGATCCTACCAGATAGGAGGGGATCAACCACCAAGCTCATCTCCATGGGGTAGGTCTGAGGGTGGTCAGGCGAGTGGTCAAGGCAGACAGTATGTGAACTATCCCAGGAACCCAGTTAGATCAGTTGGTCATCCCAGAGATGTTGGTCCCATGAGCAATCCATTAACACCCAGTGGTAGCCCTAGACCAGCAAAAGAACCCCTAGTGTGTTATCACTGTGGCCAGCCTGGGCACATTAAGCCTAAGTGTCCCCTGATAAAGCCTAAAAGCACATATGTGTGTGGTATAGATAGGCAGGGTCCAGAGCACCAGTGGGAGTCGTTGGTTTGGGTGGGAATCAGGGGGAAAAGGGTGCAGGCTATGATTGACACAGGGAGCAATCAGACATTAGTCAAAGCACACCTAATTCCCAAATCGGAGATAAGGCACGAACACACAGTCATCACACGTTGCGTTCATGGTCACAATAAAACATATCCAACAGCAGACATTTACCTGGAGGTTGAGGGACAAGAGTACCTGGTTACTGTTGGGGTGCTGGAGGACTTGCCATACCCCGTGGTATTGGGGAAAGACATGCCAGGGCTAGTACAACTTTTAAATATAGAGAAAGCATGTCACATGGTGGTTACTCGGGCACAGGCACAGGCACCAAGGGACAGTACGTGGGATGAGTTGCCATTTTCTCACCCCACTAAACAAGTAAAGACAAGGAGCCAGAGAAGGAGGGACAGGTTTCAGGGGACTCCAGTGCACAAGACAGTTCCCATACCTTCACTGGAGAACAGTGAGCAGGTCACAATCCCAGCAGACATCAGGGAATTACAGAGAGCCGATGTCACCCTTGCTTCCTTCTACAAGGACTTGTTAGAGGATGGTGGTGGTAATGCGGAAGGGCCCAAGTTTAGGCTTAGGCAAGGCATACTGTACCGCCATGGGGAAGAGGGGGAGCAGCTGGTTGTGCCAAAGGATCTCAGGGAAAAGGTGCTAGAGTTAGGGCACTCTAGTCCATGGGCAGGTCACCTAGGCCAGAACAAATCATGGGAAAGAGTTGCAGGGAGGTTTTATTGGCCAAACATGTATGTTCAGCTGATACAGTACTGCAAGTCTTGTCCCCAGTGTCAGCTGACAGCACCGGGAAAGAAGGGTAACAGGGCACCATTAATACCTTTACCTATTATAGATATACCATTTAGCAGAATAGCCATGGACATTGTGGGGCCTCTAGAGCGTAGTCGTAGAGGAAACCGATACATCTTGGTTATCTCTGACTATGCTACCAGGTACCCCGAGGCATTTCCGCTTAGGAATGTGAAGGCCAGGCAGGTAGCTAATGCGCTTCTCCAGCTGTTAACCAGGGTAGGGATCCCGAGGGAGGTACTGACAGACCAGGGCACAAACTTTACTTCAAAGTTTCTCAGGCAGGTCTACCAGTATTTAGGGATCAAGGCTATTAAGACCACACCTTACCACCCTCAGACAGACGGGCTTGTGGAGCGCCTCAACCAGACCCTGAAGTCTATGCTGCGGAAGTTTGTGTTGGACACAGGTGCAGACTGGGACGAGTGGCTACCATACCTGCTGTTTGCCTACCGAGAGGTTCCTCAGTCATCCACTGGCTTCTCACCTTTCGAGTTGCTCTACGGGAGGAAAGTGAGAGGTCCACTGGATGTGCTGAAGGAGGCCTGGGAAGGAGACCAGCCAGAAAAGCAGGTGAACATTTTGTCCTACATTTTAAAAATGAGGGACAGGATGGAGACATTGACGGAGGAAGTGCAGCAAAATCTCAAAGCTGCACAAGCCACCCAGAAGAGGTGGTATGACAAGTCTTCGAGAGACCGTTCTTTCAAGCCGGGGCAGCAGGTTCTCCTGTTGTTGCCGACATGTGAGAGCAGTCTATTGGCCAAGTGGCAGGGACCATATGTGGTTCGTCAAAGGACTGGGCCGGTGACGTACGAGGTCATCATGCCAGAGAGGAGGAAGCAGACGCAGACGTTCCACATCAACCTGCTGAAGGAGTGGGTTCCCCGTGAGGAGCCTGCGGTCGTGCTGTTTGCCAGGAGGGTCGTGGAGGAAGACGAGGGAGATGAGCAGTTTTTCCCTACAACCGATGGTTCTGGAGTCCAGGTAGACATGCACCACCTCTCGGTTTCCCAGCAGGAGGCGCTGGCTAGCTGTTGTCCGGTGGGGCTGTTTGCTGAGACTCCTGGCCTCACACAGCTGGCTCAACACCACGTAACCCTGAAGGAACCAGGACCGATCAGGGTCCCGAGCTACAGGATTCCAGCACAGATGGTTCCAAAGCTCAAGAAGGAGCTAGAAACAATGAAAGAGATGGGGATCATCGAACCATCTCACAGTGAGTGGTCATGTCCCATTGTAATTGTGCCCAAAAAGGACGGTACTCTGCGTTTTTGCAATGACTTTAGAAAGTTGAACACCATTTCAACTTTCGACCCTTACCCTATGCCCAGAGTGGACGATCTTCTGGACAGGTTGGGCTGTGCCAGATATCTGACCACCTTGGACCTGTGTAAGGGGTACTGGCAAGTTCCTCTGTCAGAGGAGACAAAACCCCTGACGGCATTCAGAACACCGTTTGGTTTTTACCAATACACGGTGATGCCATTTGGTCTGAATGGGGCACCCGCAACGTTTCAGCGCCTCATGGATGGGGTGTTGGAAGGTGCTTGGGATTACGCAGGGGTGTACCTGGACGACATCATAGTCTTTAGCGAGACTTGGGAGGATCATCTGGTCCACGTCCAAGACATTCTCCAGCGAATCAAGAATGCTGGCCTGACCATGAATCCCTCCAAGTGCTCCTTTGCCCAGTCACAGGTGGAGTACCTGGGATTTGTCATCGGAGGTGGGTCAGTGAGGCCACAGGTGGGGAAGGTGAGTGCCCTCACTGATACCCCAGTACCAAAAACTAAATCCCAGGTGAGGTCTTTCCTGGGGATGGTTGGGTGGTACAGACGGTTTATCCCTAACTGCTCTAGTAGGGCAGCCGTCTTAACCGAATTGACTAAGAAAGACAGTCCAAACAAGGTCAAGTGGACTGCTCAGTGTCAGCTTGCCTTTGAGGACTTGAGGAATTGTCTTTGCAGTGATCCAGTATTGCAACAGCCAGACTTTGATCTCCCTTTTACGGTGCAGACAGATGCCTCTGGTGTGGGGCTTGGGGCTGTTCTGTTACAGGGGGAGGAGAGTTGCCGGAAACCGATAATGTTTCTAAGCAGGAAGTTGTTTCCCAGAGAGCGCAGGTACTCTACTGTGGAGAAGGAGTGCCTTGCCCTCAAGTGGGCGCTAGACTCTCTGCGCTACTACCTGATGGGGAAGAGCTTCACCGTGGAGACCGATCACAGGGCCTTGCAGTGGCTCCACAAAATGAAAGACTCCAACGACCGCATTACACGGTGGTATTTGGCCCTTCAGCCATACAACTTCGGGGTGAAGTACAGACCGGGGGCGCAGAATGTGACTGCCGATTACCTGTCTCGTGTTTTCGAGGACGAAAACATTTGAAGGAGGGGGGTAATGTGACGAAGTGATCGTCACATGTAGTACCAATGGTACAGCGCTATGAAGCGCCACGGCATGGAAGCCGACAGACTATTTTTAACAGCTTATGGACATTTGCACGTTATATGTTATTTCTGTATTTCCTGGCCAATCCGTTTGTAAAACCACATCACTCATACTCACCACAGTTCTCCTGCATTAAGGGCAAGTTTGCATTCACTTCCGCAATATATGTCACGGGATCGCGCTGGGTCAGGCCATCGCGGTAAATGGTGAGGGGTATTTTTAGGTATTTTTACAATACCTATTATATGGGGGTGTAAAATATATGGATAACGTTGTGCTGTGTGTGTAATATGTTATGGCATAATAATATACTTTTGTTTTGTGTTATGGCTGGGTAAAATTGACAGAAGGGTTAATTGATTTATAAATGACTTGGTTTAGCTTAGGGGTGGAGCTAACCAAAGGCTACTGCTATTTAAGCCTGGATGGCTTCATTGTATGGAAGAGACGGTTGGTGATGGTTGCGAGAGCCATCATTGATGTAGGTCACGCTTGACATTTATGTATGTGTTATGTTATGTTGTGTTAGTTCCTGTCTGTGTTCTTGTTTGTTCTCGTATAGTTTATGTAATAAATATCTTCATTTGAACTTCAACGTGTGGCTTAACCTCAATTGGACCAAAAGGCACATTACCCTACGACAGTACAATTATGGGTTTTGCCAATATAGATAAAAACTCTTACTGTAAGAAAATGCTTACAGTAGAGTGTGTCATTCTGGACAATGGATGTAATGATTGGTTATCATTTATCAAATCTATGAACAGAATCACAAAGGTAACATGAAGAAAATCTTCATTAGTTACTGTTAAATAATTCAGCAGACTGCAAAAACAAAAATCTGTTCGTAGGATTGTTGTAAAAAAGAAATCAGTCTGCATCTCGCCTCTGATTTTCTCAACTTCCATCTCTACCTCCTCCTCTACCTCCTCCTCCTCCTCTACCGTCTCCTCCTCTACCTTCTCTTCTACCTCCTCTACTTTCTCCTCTACCTCCTTCTCTACCTGCTCCTCCACCTGCTCCTCTATCTCCTCATCTACCACCTCCTCCTCTACCTCCTCATCCTCTACCTCTTTCTCCTCCTGCTCCTCCTCCCCCTCTACCTCCTCCTCTACCTCCTCCTCTACCTCCTCCTCCTTTAAAGGTGGAAGTCATGTGAATACTTGTTGACATAGAAGTGTACAAATGCAATTGCCATTCATGAATCAGTAGCATACATACAAATGGACGGTATAGGTTATTATGTCACCCAAATGGAAAATGTTCAACATGACTGCAACTGTTGATGATTTTATAGCATTAAAGGTTATATGAACTAGTAAGTGAAATCAAACAAACATTTAGTATCTATAATGTAATCATTTATCATGGGTTTGATAGGCAGGGTTATTTTCTCCTTTCATTTATCTTATTTATCTTATCTTGTTGGGTTGCATTCTTATGTGTTTTTTCCTTCTTATCTTGTATCTACCTTTTACAGGCAGGTATTCAGAAAGGCGCCAAGGCAAGGTGGCATGCACCCACACACACCCACACCCACACCCACACACCCACACACCCACACACCCACACACACACACACACACACATTCACATACACACAGACGTTATTAAAGTGATATAAGATAAGGTTTTTAAAATAAGTAAAAAATATGCAGTAGTCCCACAATAAGCTGCAATCTAACAGCACATATAAAGACTGTTGCCATGATACAATACAGTAAATATATAATATATAAATAGTGAATTTGCTAGGTTAACCTGATTCTTATTATCAGTACAATTATGAGTTTTGCCAATATAGATAAAAACTCTTACTGTAAGAACATGCTTACAGTAGACTGTGTCATTCTGGACAATGGATGTAATGATTGGTTATCATATATCAAATCAGAACAGAATCACAAAGGTAAGATGAAGAAAATATGTATTAGTTACTGTTAAATAATTCAGCAGACTGCAAAAACAAAAATACATTTTTAGACTTTTTGAAGAAATCAATCAGAATCTAGCCTCTGGTCTCCTCCTCCTCCTCCTCCTCTACCTCCATCTCCTCCATCTCTACCTCCTCCTCTATCTCTACCTCCTCTATCTCTACCTACTCTAGTTCTACCTCCTCCTCCTATATGGCTACCTTTGCCTCCTCCTTCTCCTCCTGTATCGATACCTCCTTATTTACCTCTCCCTAATCCTCCTCCTCTACCTCTACCTCGTTCTTCTCCTCCTCTCCTCCTTGACAGATTGTGGTAGAGGGTTAGCATGTTGTACTGGTGTGTGATTGACAGGTTGTGGTAGAGGGTTAGCATGTTGTACTGGTGGGTGATTGACAGGTTGCGGTAGAGGGTTAGCATGTTGTACTGGTGTGTGATTGACATGTTGGGGTAGAGGGTTAGCATGTTGTACTGGTGTGTGATTGACATGTTGGGGTAGAGGGTTAGCATGTTGTACTGGTGTGTGATTGACAGGTTGTGGTAGAGGGTTAGCATGTTGTACTGAGGTGTGATTGACAGGTTGTAGTGGGGGTTAGCATGTTGTACTGGTGTGTGATTGACAGGTTGTAGTGGGGGTTAGTATGTTGTACTGGTGTGTGATTGACACGTCGTGGTGGGGGTTAGCATGTTGTACTGAGGTGTGATTGACACGTCGTGGTGGGGGTTAGCATGTTGTACTGAGGTGTGATTGACACGTCGTGGTGGGGGTTAGCGTGTTGTACTGAGGTGTGATTGACACGTCGTGGTGGGGGTTAGCATGTTGTACTGAGGTGTGATTGACACGTCGTGGTGGGGGTTAGCATGTTGTACTGAGGTGTGATTGACAGGTCGTGGTGGGGGTTAGCATGTTGTACTGAGGTGTGATTGAAGTCACTCTACCGCGCCATCACCTAGAGCCGGGTTGTACCAAGTCCAGGTGAGCGGGCTTCACACGTTATTAAAGTGATATAAGAGACGGGTTGTACCAAGTCCAGGTGAGCGGGCTTCACACGTTATTAAAGTGATATAAGAGACGGGTTGTACCAAGTCCAGGTGAGCGGGCTTCACACGTTATTAAAGTGATATAAGAGACGGGTTGTACCAAGTCCAGGTGAGCGGGCTTCACACGTTATTAAAGTGATATAAGAGACGGGTTGTACCAAGTCCAGGTGAGCGGGCTTCACACGTTATTAAAGTGATATAAGAGACGGGTTGTACCAAGTCCAGGTGAGTGGGCTTCACACGTTATTAAAGTGATATAAGAGACGGGTTGTACCAAGTCCAGGTGAATAGTAGATAAGTACCCCCGTTTTATCCATATTTTTCAGAACCACTTCCTGTCTAATATAATAAACATCCACTTTATGCAATGGGTGGGAGGGAAGGGGGGGGAAAGGGTGGGGGGGGCATGGTTAGGGTGTGTGTGTGTGTGTGTGTGTGTGTGTGTGTGTGTGTGTGTGTGTGTGTGTGTGTGTGTGTTTATCTTATAATGACAGATACCATATCCCGAAAAACACAGTGCATGGCCTTTTAGACCACCGGTAGTGTTATCTACATACAATGAAACCAAACGAC
The DNA here is from genome assembly GCA_026745465.1 of Lota lota. NCBI lineage: Eukaryota > Metazoa > Chordata > Actinopteri > Gadiformes > Lotidae > Lota > Lota lota. The sequence continues at coordinate 70,695 of JACYXH010000443.1, forward strand.
TGGTTTAGAACCAATGAACAAGGGCTATAGATAGGAAGGCGTCACGCAAGGATATGCAGTGTAGAAGAGATCAGGCCGGCAACGCTTTATAAGACTCGTGGTTTTTGACAGAACAGCGAGATCCCAAGCTGCCAACATGCCACTGATCTACTGTGAGTATATCCTAAAACATAGTAATATCATTAGACATACCAGGTCAATGACTTTGTGTAACTGTCTTATATTTGTTTGATAAAGTTGTTCATTGCTAGGTGACGGAGAGGCTACGGGTGTGGCTAAGAAGCATCAGGAGGAGTACCACGCATGTATATAGCTATCATCTGTGAATATTCTGCTACTTATTATTTATTTATTTATGCATATACAATGTCACTAATCGGACTAATCTGCCTGTTATGTGGTAGGTTTGTTTGATTCGGTATATGTGAGGAATAATCAACGATCTGCTGAGGAGTTGGCTAACTTTAAAGTCAATGAGGGGGCGTCTACAAGCATCGGTAAGCTAGCAAACATGTTTTATGTTTAATAAGCTGATAATTGATGTTATACCCTGTTATAACTATAAGGGTTGTTCTACTGTTTTTCTTTTTTATCTTAGACTCTTTTTATTTAGCTACCCAGCCCGTACCCCGGTATGTAAGCGGTAGAAAAACAGGGGCCGCTGTTTTACCAGATACATCACCTCTACCGATAGCCACCAGAAGCCGTGGATACGATCAGCTAACAGATGAAACGATCCAACAGATCTTTGCTTTAGTTGCCAGAAAACCCGTTGGAGTTTGCGAACCCTTGGTTCATGAAGTGGTACACGAGAAGCCGGTAGACCAACAAGATGTGTCTCAGCGTATGACTGCACTGCATGGTAAGCCGTTTTACTGTAAAACTATTCACTAGCTACTATTTTAGTCAACCTTAATGCCCTGATTCATAAAAAAGAGACCAGATGTCGTTATCTTACTCCCAAGTCATTCTGTGCACACACCATTAACGGGGTTAATGGTGTGTTTGCATCACTTCCTGTAGGTCTAGGACCCTCATGATGATAATTGTAGTAATCTTTTGAAAGTCTTTTTAGTCTTTCTTTTACTTTATTGACACATTAACACTTTAAAGCAGGATTAATTGGTCATGATTATCCTGTGCAGCAACATGTTTTTATAAAATTAACCTATGGAATGGATTTTCTTAAGGAAGCAAAGCAGAAATAAACTCACTGTTTTCCCACAAAAACATGTCGGCCTGGTCCGTCTCAAAGAAGAAATATGTCATCCGTGGGTCACTCGAAAATCTGTGTTTTTATTGAAAGAACACCATCAGTTACATAAAATAACATATCATCACCTTCATATAACACACATAACATAGCAGCCTAGATGACTAATGTTACACAACGCAAAACAACAATTCCAACAACATGCAAGCTGCGTGGTTTCAGGGTTAGCAGCATCTATATGAATCACCATGGCAACGATAGAAAAAGTTGCATTAACTAACAAACAAAACATCCTCTATCTTCACTGACTGAAGATGACAACATTAGAATAAATATTCATCACTAGAAATGTTATCAAACCACATTTTAATGCCGTAACTGTCTTAAAATGTTGCTTTTTCCACTGAGAATATAATGATTGTCATCCATTTTGTTTTGGCAGAACCTTGACATACGTGACATATTGCTGTTTCTTCAAACAGTCAATTGGGGGCTAAAATGGTCATATGGGTAGTTTTCAAAGACCTTTACAAACAACCTATTCTGTCGTTTAGGTTGGAGATCACGTTTCATCGTTGATATTGTCAAAAAAGTTACGTTGGATAGGTTGATGGTCATTGAACAGCTTATCCAAGAGAGCCATGAATCAGAACTTTTTGTTACTCTGTTTACTAAAGCTAGCCTGCTAACATTTCTGATAACTACAGCGGGGCAAACTATGTCATCTATTTACACATTCAGATTATTGGTTTTCTGGTCAGTGATATTAGGATGACACTAGCAAACAAACATTAAATATGTTACATTTATATGCAAAATAAAGACAAACCAGCACATTCACATCAGGAAAAAGTGAATCGTCAATATCAATACATAAATATAACCCCCACTTCAATTCCATTAAAACAACCTACTCAATCAGAGTTTAAGATAAAACCCTACTGTGTGGATATAATTTGTAAATCAGCTAAGCCAGACAGAGATATAAAAGCCAACAGAAACTTGATTTAGTTTTTTGAAACCATCTTGAACTCACAATCTCCACATTTCAGATAAAAGGATTGATGCATGACACAACTACATCTGCTCATAAATAAGTTCACTGATTACAAACTAAAGTAAATGTATCCTATATGCTATTCTAGCACAAAATGTGGCCTGTCACAATGCCCATAATTACGGAATGTAGAACTAGCTAGCTACCTCAGACACACTCTGAGCTACACCATTCAGAAACTTCACTACTCAGGTCTTCTTCAGAATCAGCAGCTATGTTCCCCAGTGAGGCCAATTAGGTGCAGCAAATTTGATTCTCTCTTGTGGAAGTATAGAAGCGCAACTGGTTCACTCCTTCTGTCGGACCTGCGGAAATATAAATATAAGAAATGTAATGAAAGTGTCTGAAAATACCTACAGCTCATTTAATTTATTCACACTCCTAGGTTGAGCGCAGTACATATGAGGACTTTTATTTTCCCTAACAGGAAGCTCTAACCTCTTACTGTTTCAAACTGGTGCATGCCTTTACAGAAGGTTAAGCATATTTGGCTTTATAAGGACCTGGTAATGGCTCTATAGGCTGGACACCAACCTGTAAAACAGATGAAGTTAAGATGTTCTTCACAAGAGCGTGGCCTCCATGTGGAAGGTTCCACACTGGACACGCCCCCACAGGGGCTGGAATGTTGTGAGCCTTCGTCCCATTGGCTGAAGTCCATCGGCTCACCGGACATCCAAAACCAGGAGCTTCCTAAAAGTGACCTACCAACATTGAAAGATATGAAAGAGTTACCTGGGTGGAAGGAAGAATAATGTGGCCAAATATTTAGCTTTTGTTATTTTCATGGTATTGTTGATAAGACAAAGTGATGGACGGACAGATGATCATAAGGACAGACTTGATTGCCTGATAGACACCAAGGTCTGGCCAGTACCTGCGCAGGCCCACCCAGAGGTGGCTGGTTAGTGGGAAGAGGGCACGAGCCACCAGCTCATCAATCATCTCATGCTCTTCTGGGTCCCTGAGGCTCAGCAGGTCCCAGTGAAAGTCTCTGCAGTAGAGCAGGGCGTCTGACCAGCACAGCCGCCTCCCCACCAGAGTGATGTTCCTCCCCATCTCCTGAATGCTGACGGAGGGTGGAGGAGGCCCTAACTCTGGGGAACCTAAAGACAGTGTGGGGGTGAGGGATTTCTACTCTCAGTCCTGTAAGTATCCCTTTATGTATCTTTGAGCTGAGACCTAATCCCTACCCACTATTAAGACATGTAGCAGACTCTTATACATTTACAAAAGTGTAATTAGCGACACTAAATTACCAATCAGTGTGGGATGTTTTTAAATGTGTATACAACACCTTCAGACACTTGGCAGTACTTTTCTCTCAGAAATCCCAGCACACTTGAACTCAACTGATGTGAAGGGCTATGAGTTGTCTTAGACCATACAGAAAACAACTTACTACTTTGATACTTCACTCTGAAATATCACGATACATAACAGTCATGTAGATCAGTCGTGCCAGCAACACAAAACATAAATAAAAAATCTTAACATGCAAAGAAGTGACTGTACAAAGCATAACAAAAATAAAAACAAACCATAATACTTTATTTAATGAATATTTATAATATTTCTTTAATTATATATATAATTTTTTATATTATTGTACATTTGTCAATGTCAAAAATAAAGGTTTGTGTACCACCTGCAATACCCTCGTGTACCACCAGTAGTGTGCGTACCACAGGTTGAAAACACTGTGTGCAGATTGTGCTTTGGTGGATGCTTTTACCCAAAGTGTCTTACAATACTGTCGGTGCATACATTGTAATAATAGGTAGCCCCGAGTTGGAATCAAACCCCTAACCATGGCAGTTTTTGATGATCATGAAATGATGGACTGGGTTCTTACCTCCGTACACTTTGACCTCACAAAGCTGCAGCTTGACTAATTGATCAGAGGACTGGTAGAAGTTGATGAACCTTCCTTCCATTCCCCAACACTTGACAGTCTGAGTCAAGCAGCTTGGGTCATCGTTGATGATGGCACACCTGAGGAAAAGAGACAGAGAGAGAAGATACAGTAGTCTGGTGAAGGTATCAGAGACCAGATTCCAGTAGCTGGTGTGTGTCCAGGTGTACTTGAGCAGGGCACTGGTTGTGTTCCCTTATTTTCTGGGAATATAATATTCTACGCTATGTAGTAATTAATACTTTTATTCAATGACAGTTAAAAGCAGGTCGAGGTCATTAGGGATCAAACCCAGAACGTTTTGGCTGGGAGTCGAACAGTATTGAGTGGAAGTAGGGGAGGTGACACCAGTGATTTACCTTGGATTGTCGTTGCCATTGTTCTCCAGTGAATTTCCGAGTAGTATTTCCATGCCGTTGAACCTCTCCCTTTCAACATTCCTATTAGTGACCTGGATCTCTGACACCCTGTACACACCAGGCAGCTCCAGCCTCCACCATGGTTTGGCCTGTTCCTGGGTAAGGCTGCAGCTGTTGTGAAACCAGTCAGGGTCGGTGTTCCCATCGATGGCGCGTTCAGCCAGCCCGCCATAATCGGTTGAAGACTGAATAGCCGTGCCGCTCAACGCCAGGTTAATGCGGGATGCAGCTTAATGGAGAAAGAAACCACAGAATAGTTTGTCAAGATGCATTATACTAATACTTGCATGTTTGGATAACTTTTCATCGGCCCCTAAATGGGGCACATAGAAATACCTGAAAATCCAGGTGACTTCCACAGCAGGATAACAACACCTGGTGATGAGGAAATACTATTTACTTAATAAAATAAATATTTGAACTTTTATCAGCTTATATTTACAAGCATATATTCTGCAACTATTGTATCAATGAAATGTTCAAACTATTCATAGTAGGAATCTTACACACGCCCACAATTACAATAACATAGCACAATCAACTGTTAAAAGTTATGGCAGGTACATTTTTATTAATTCAACATAATGAACTGGGTAATGATAAATACTGTAGTGCTGTGTGGAATACCTACCAATGAAACTGAAGATGAGACGACTGAACCACATGGTTCTGGAGAAACAACATGCCCAGACAATAGATAACACTAGCTACTAGGTATACATTCCTTCATTTGAAGGGGTGAGGTGGCAAGTATAAGTGCATAAGCACTTATACTAATGTACTGTTCATACGTAAACAGTAAGTGCACATACACTACTACAGTAGTAGTAATACTACTAGTAGTAATACTAATAGTAATACTTAATACTACACTATTATGACACTTAGCACATAAGTAAGACTATACGTTTGTGGCAAGGTATGCATTCATACGTACATGACACATAAAACATTCTATAACAAGTGGGAACCAATAGATCCTTTGCGATGGAGCTATAAGTAATTGACACATTACATTAATCTTAGGAGCCCAAAAATGAGGAGTCTACCATTACAGAGTAATACAATAATAATAATACAATAAAAATAAAAAAAATAAAAAAAATTCTCTCTCTAACTTGAAGACGGTACTCACCAGCAGATTCTGTAGGTCCGTCTGCTACGAATGAAGCGTCTGAATCTAGGACCAGCACCATATACACTTGGATTTGCATTAAGTAATCCAAAGGCTCTTGTATGGAAATACTACTGCTCAAGCGATGACTGTGGGAGTGGTTAGGGGAGGTTCTAAGCGGCAAAGAAACAGTGAGAGACATGAGGTGAATTTAACAAAAACATGGCTCTCTTTATTACAACAAACTTGTCTTGGTTTGAGGTACAGGGTAAAACCGGTAAGCAAGGCTGGATGAGCTCGATGGACTAGCCAGCGCTACAGTAACCTTCACCAACTTGCATCTGATCAGTCTGGTTCTTATTCTGTGGCCCATTGGTGTTAATTATTCTGATGTTTCTCGGCTGCTTTCCCCAGGTGGTGGAGCTAGCCTGAATGCTGCCAGGACGTCTGGATGTGTCCCAGTCGTCACAACCACCTTATCCAGGAGGCCTCAAAACCTCAAGACATTAGGATCAGAAAGTCCTAAAGGGAAGAACCAAATTAATGTTTATGTGCACGCTGACAGAAAACTAACCTGCATTGTCATTTATTGTGCCATGGCATTCTTTTCTGTAGAAAGCTGCTTGCTCCCACATTGCCATTTGCATAGAAAAAATAAACTGACATGATTTGAGTATTCCTGAGTATTTCTATTAAAGTAACAAAGCCAATTACTTAGGGTCAATGTTTATGACCTTACAAAATCAGATGCATAAACAAGCAGAGGGTTGGATAATAAAAAACAGCAGGGTTATTTAAATCCCTGTAGGCAAATGGTCTGTGAATACACAAATAGGAAGGACTCTGAGAGAGGAGGAAGGGAGAAGAAGCGTGTGATAGCGAGAGGGGGATGAAGAGAGAGAGGTAAATATATGGATATATTTGCATTTGGTGGAGGCATCTTAAAACAGTATGCACTGTGGTACTAGTACCAATAGTGTGTGATACTAGTTTTAGTACCAAAGGGTTTCTATCCATCTTTCTATGTTCCACTCTGCATTCAGGACGAAGGGACACCGGTGGCGAGGTGTGTCTGGATGTGTGGAGCTCTGTCTGGCCAGCGGTCGATGTCTGCGTCCGAGAGCTGGTTAAGCTTCTCGGACACTTATCTTCAACGCCACGGTGTGTGGAGCATTTCATACACAACATCGCTCATTAAAACGCTCAGACACAACGACGGTGCTAGCTTAAATCCTATTCCCACCCATCTCTTTAACATTACAAACATATGTTTCATCTCCAAATAGAAAACTTTGCAAAACAGACATGATTAGAGTATTCCTGAGTATTTGTTATTCAACTAACAAAGCCGAGCATTTAGGGTGGATGTTTATGACCTTACAGGTCAACAGATGCATTAACAGAAGCAGAAGGATAGGCAACAATAAACTGCAGGGTTATTTAAATCCCTGTAGGCAAACAGTCTGTGAATATACAAATAGGAAGGACTCTGAGAGAGGAGGAACACAGAGAGAGAGAGGGGGGGCTGAAGAGAGAGGAAAATAAGTGTATATTTGCATGTAGTCTGTCACGGCTTGTGCAGGGAGGTAAACTAATGCAGTCATCAGACTCAGAAGGGTAGGAGCAAAAGGAAGCTTTACTTCTTGTAAACAGGCAGACAGAAACAAACCTACAACAAACAATGAGCCAACAAATAATAAACCAATGAACCAACAAACTAGGGCAGACACTAGGGAACTTAAATACGTGGAACACAGGTGAACCGAATGACTAAATAACACAGGGGACAAACATTACAGTAGAGACACAGGAAAAACAGATAGTGAGTGGGGTGGGGCAGGATCGTTACAGTTACATTCCTGAGAAGTTGATATTCAACTGAAAAAGCAGAGGACTTAGTGTGGATGTTTGGACTTTTCAGGTCAACAGATGCATGAACAAAAGCAGGAGGTTTGACAACCAAAAACTACAGTTTTATATAAATCCCTGTAGGCAAACAGTCTTTGAATATAAAAATACAAAGGAGGGAGGGAGAGAGAGAGAGAGAAAGAGAGAGAGAGAGAGAGGGAGAAAGAGAGAGAGAAAGAGAGAGAGAGAGAGAGAGAGAGAGAAAGAGAGAGAGAGAGAGAGAGAGAGAGAGGTGTATATTTGCATTTGGTCGATGCATCTTAAAACACTGAGTGTGTCATGGCTTGTGCAGGGAGGTGAACCCAGGTGCAGAGATGCAGAACCCCCCCAGGCAGACTGGGGCAGAAACTAGGGAATTTAAATACATGTGTGTGTGTGTGTGTGTGTGTGTGTGTGTGTGTGTGTGTGTGTGTGTGTGTGTGTGTGTGTGTGCGTGTGTGTGTGTTTAACGTGGGTAAATTACAGCTCAGACAGTTGAATAATGACAGCATTACATTGTTGCATGGTTTCTTGGTGTTGATGTGTGTCTGTGTGGGTGTATGTGTGTCCAGTGACGTGTGTGTGATGATTTGAAGATCACTGACAATCTTCATTGGATAAAATCAGTAAAAGAATGTCAGTTAAAAATGCATTTATTGTGAATATGGTAAAAGTTAGTGCATATGATGATTTTGAGACAATACATGTAGGCTATTGATAACAAAACAAACACACTGCATCCATTTGAACAAACAAATATTTATGATATGACAAGGGTGTATTGAAATTAATATTACAATGGTTTGTCCTTGTTCTGAATGAAAGGTTGCTGTTTGTGAACAGGTCCAAGTCAAGTCTCAAGACTCTTATGGTTAGAATGTTTTTTAATTCATTACCGATACTGATTATGTAAATCCCTGTAGGCAAACATGTTGGGGAATATACAAATACAAAGGACTCTGATAGAGGAGGAAGGGAGACGAAGCGAGTGATAGCGAGAGGGGAGGGAGGTTAATATATGGATATATATTTGCATTTGGTGGAGGTATCTTAAAACACTGAGTGTGTCACAGCTTGTGCAGGGAGGTGAACCCAAATGCAGACATCAGACTCAGAGGGGTGGGTGCAAACGGAAGCTTTACTTCATGTACACAGACAGAAACAAACCTCCAACAAACAAGGAACAGACAAACTGGGCCAGCAGCTAGAGAACTTCCAATACATGGAACACAGGTGACCAGAATTACTAATTAACACAGACAAACATTATACTAACGACACAGGAAATACATGTAATAAACATACAATACAACATAAAATACAAATAAACAAACCTACAACAAACAAGGAACCAACAAACTGGGGCAGAAACTAGGGGACGTGTGTGTGCATGTGCGTGTGTATGTGTGTGTGTGTGTGTGTGTGTGTGTGTGTGTCAATACATTTATATATTTGCATTTGGTCGAGGCATCTTAAAACACAGAGTGTGTCAAAGCTTGAGCAGGGAGGTGAACTGTTGGATGTGAGCTAATGTTGGATGACTCTAACAACCTCCCCCATGACAGAGGGACCTTGACCCCATGACCCTAGACTCTGGCTCTATGATGCTAGGCTATCCTCTGAACCCTGAGGTCAAGAGACTTAGGCCCAATCCCAGTTCCCTCCTTGCCCCTACCACATAGTACACACACACACACACACACACACACACACACACACACACACATAATAAAATCTAGTTGGATTTGTAACTAAATAAAATACCTAGGGGTGGGTTAACCTACGTTTGAAAATAAATTCACATTTTTGCGTTTCATAATATTATGTTTATGTGGGTCGCAAATGCAGCTTAATAATCTTGTCTATATTGATGCAACACACACACCCACAAGCACACACACATACACACACACACACACACACACCAAACTTCCTACTCTGACTGAATCCGCTCTCTGCTGCTCTCATAGCTCTGCTGCTCGTGTGTGCACTGTGCTGGTTTGGTGTTGGTATGGTTTTGGGGGTGGGGTTAAGGTGGTGTTGGTGTTGGGGTGGTGTTGGTGTTGGGGTGGTGTTAGGGTGCTGTTTGGGATGGGGTGGTGTTGGGGTGGTGTGGGGGTGTTGTTGGGGCGAGGGTGATGTTGAAGTGGTTTTGGTGTTGGGGTGGTGTTTTGGTGGAGTTAGGGTGTTGTTGGGGTGATGTTGGTGTTGGGGTGGTGTTGGGTGGCGTTGGGGTGGTGTTAGTGTTGGGGTGGTGAGGTGTTGGGGTAGTTTTGGGGTGGTGTTTGTGTTGGGGTGGTGTTTATGTTGGGATGGTGATGGGGTTGGGGTGGTGTCGGGGTGATGTATGTGTTTGTGTGGTGTGGTGTAGGGGTGGTGTTGGTGTTGGGGTGGTGTTGGTGTTTGTGTTGGGGTGGTGTTGGTGTTGGGTTGGAGTTGGGGTGGTGTTGGTGTTTGTGTTTGGTTGGGGTTTGGGGTGTGTTGGTGTTAAGGTGGTGTTGGTGTTGGGGTGGTGTTGGGGTGGTGTTGGTGTTGGGGTGGTGTTACGTTGGGGCAGTGTTGGGGTGGTGTTGGTGTTAGGGTGGTGTTGGGGTGGTGTTGGTGTTGGGGTGGTGGTATGGTGGTGTTGGGGAGGTGTTGGTGTTGGGGTGGTGTTGGGGTGGTGTTGGGGTGGTGTTACGTTGGGGTAGTGTTGGGGTGGTGTTGGTGTTAGGGTGGTGATGGGGTGGAGGTGAGGTGGTGTTGGTGTTAGGGTGGTGTCGTTGTTGGGGTGGTGTGGTGTTGGGGTGGTGTTGGTGTTGGGGTGGTGTTGGTGTTGGGGTGGTGTTGGTGTTTGTGTTGGGGTGGTGTTGGTGTTGGGTTGGTGTTGGGTTGGTGTTGGTGTTTGTGTTTGGTTGGGGTTTGGGGTGTGTTGGTGTTAAGGTGGTGTTGGTGTTGGTGTTGGGTTGGTGTTGGGGTGGAATAGGGTGGTGTTGGGGTGGTGTTGGGGTGGTGTTACGTTGGGGTAGTGTTGGGGTGGTGTTGGTGTTAGGGTGGTGTCGGGGTGGTGTTGGTGTTGGGGTGGTGGTATGGTGGTGTTGGGGTGGTGTTGGTGTTGGGGTGGTGTTGGGGTGGTTTTGGGGTTTGGGGTCTGTTGGTGTTAGGGCGGTGTTGGGGTGGAGTTGAGGTGGTGTTGGTTTTAGGGTGGTGTCGGTGTTGGGGTGGTGTGGTGTTGGGGTGGTGTTGGAGTGGTGGTGTTGGGGTTGGGGTGGTGTTGGGGTGGAGTTTGGTTGGTGTTGTGGTTGGGGTGGTGTTGGGGTGTGGTTGGGGTGGTGTTGGGGTGGTTTTGGGGTGGTGTTGGTTTTGGGGTGGTGTTGGTGTTGGTGTTGGGGTGGACTTGGGGTGGTGTTGGGGTGGTGTTGGTGTTGGGGTGGTGTTAGGTTGGGGTAGTGTTGGGGTGGTGTTGGGTTGGTGTTGTGGTTGGCGTGGTGTTGGGGTGGTGTTGGGGTGGTGTTGGTTTTGGGGTTGTGTTGGTGTTGGGGTGGGGGTGGTGTTGAAGTGGTGTTGTGTTGGGGTGGTGTTGTGTTGGGGTGGTGTTGGTGTTGGGTGGAATTGGGGTGGTGTTGGGGTGGTGTTAGGGTGGTGTTGGTGTTAGAGTGGTGTCCGGGTGGTGTTTGTTTAGGGATGGTGTTGGTGGTGTTGGGTGGTATTGGGGTTAGGGTTAGGGTTAGTACGGATAGTAGTACGGATAGTAGTTGGATATGTACTATTTGTGTTGAAAATTGTGGGTGACTTATAGGTCACCGACACTTGGCAGTAAGCTAGGGCCCCGGGGTCTTTTGTATATGAAAGAGGACCTCGACTACATGGAAGGTTATTCATTTTGTGCTTCTAGCCCAACCGGAAGGTATTTAAACGGCCGCGTCAGAGGCCTACACAACAGGCTCCTATAGAAGGCCCTAGAATGACTTTGCATAAAGCTAGAGCCCTGTGGTCTTTTCCATAGTTAAGGGGACCTCCACCACATGTGAGTTTATCAATTTGATCAATTTTGATTTACAAATACGAAGGAGGGAGGGAGAGAGAGAGAGAGAGAGGGGGGGAGAGAGAGAGAGAGAGCGAGAGAGAGAGAGAGAGAGAGAGAGAGAGAGAGAGAGAGAGAGAGAGAGAGAGAGAGAGAGAGAGAGAGAGAGAGAGAGAGAGAGAGAGAGAGAGAGAGGGGTGCATATTTGCATTTGGTCGATGCATCTTAAAACACTGAGTGTGTCATGGCTTGTGCAGGGAGGTGAACCCAGGTGCAGACATGCAGAACCCCCCCCCCCCCCCCCCCCCCCCCCCCCCCCAGGCAGACTGGGCAGAAACTAGGGAATTTAAATACATGTGTGTGTGTGTGTGTGTGTGTGTGTGTGTGTGTGTGTGTGTTTTACGTGGGTAAATTACAGCTCAGACATTTGAATAATGACAGCATTACATTGTTGCATGGTTTCTTGGTGTTGATGTGTGTATGTGTGGGTGTATGTGTGTCCAGTGATGTGTGTATGATGATTTGAAGATCACTGACCATCTTCATTGGATAAAATCAGTAAAAGAATGTCAATTAAAAATGCATTTAATGTGAATATGGTCAAAGTTAGTGCATATGATGATTTTGGTACAATAAATGTAGGCTACTGATAACAAAACAAACACACTGCATCCATTTGAACAAACAACAAATATTTATGATATGATGTGTGCGTAAGGAAGTTAATATTACAATGGTTTGTCCTCGCTCTGAATGAAAGGTTGCTGTTTGCAAGTCCAAGTCAAGTCTCAAGTCTCTTATGGTTAGAATGTTTTTTTATTCATTACCAATACTGATTATGTAAATCCCTGTAGGCAAACATGTTGGGAAATATACAAATACAAAATACTCTGATAGAGGAGGAAGGGAGACGAAGTGAGTGATAGCGAGAGGGGAGGGAGGTTAATATATGGATATATATTTGCATTTGGTCGAGGCATCTTAAAACACTTAGTGTGTCACGGCTTGTGCAGGGAGGGGAACCCAAATGCAGACATCAGACTCAGAGGGGTAGGTGCAAAAGGAATCTTTACTTCATGTACACAGACGGAAACAAACCTACAACAAACAAGGAACCGACAAACTGGGCCAGCAGCTAGAGAACTGCCAATACATGGAACACAGGTGACCAGAATTACTAATTAACACAGACAAACATTATACTAACGACACAGGAAATACATGTAGTGAATGGGGTTACAGCATCCCCCCCCCCCCCCCCCCCCCCCCCCCATCCGAACCAACAAACTGGGGCAGAAACTAGGGAACGTGTGTGTGTGTGTGCGTGTGTGTATAGGTGTGTGTGTGTGTGTATATTTATATATTTGCACTTGGTCGATACATCTTAAAACACAGAGTGTGTCAAAGCTTGAGCAGGGAGGTGAACTGTTGGATGCGAGCTAATGTTGGATGACTCTAACAACCTCCCCCATGACAGAGGGACCTTGACCCCATTACCCTAGACTCTGGCTCTATGATGCTAGGCTATCCTCTGAACCCTGAGGTCAAGAGACTTAGGCCCAATCCCAGTTCACTCCTTGCCCCTACCACGTAGTACACACACACACACACACACACACACACACACACACACACACACACACACACACACATACACACACACACATCTTAAAATCTAGTTGGATTTGTTCCTAAATAAAATACCTAGGGGTGGGTGTTTCATCATGTCTATATTGATGCAACACACACACACACACACACACACACACACTCACAAGCACACACACACACACACACACACACACACACACACACACACACACACCAAGCCCGGAGCACTGCTTCCTCTACTTCCTACTCTGACTGAATCCGCTGTCTGCTGCTCTCATAGCTCTGCTGCTCGTGTGTGCACTGTGCGCGTGTACGCCGGGGCGCGTTCCTGCAGCGAGCGTAGCGGCAATAAACACATCTGTTCTCTCTTCTTCTTCTTTTGTGGTGTTTAGGGTTGGGATTGTGTGATGTTGGGGTGGTGCTTGTGTTGGGTTGGTGTTGGTGTTGATGTTGGGTGGTGCTTGGGTGGTGTTGATGTTGGGGTGGTGGCAGGAATGGTGTTGGGGTGGTGTTGGTGTTGGAGTGGAGTTGGGGTGGAGTCGGGGTGGAGTCGGGGTGTTGCTGGTGTTGGGGTGGTGTTGGGGTGGTGTTGTTGTTGGGTGGTGTTTGGATGGTCTTGCTGTTGGGGTGGTGTGGTGTTGGGGTGGTGTTGGGGTGGTGAGGGTGTTGGGTTGGTGTTGGGGTGGTGTTGGGGTAATGTGGTTTTGTTTGGGGTGTTGTTGGTGTTGGGGTGGTTTTGGGGTGGTGTTGGGCTAGGGGTGGAGTTGGGGTGGAGTTGGTGTGGTGTTATTGTTAGGGTGGTGATATGGTTGGGGTGGTGTTCGGATGGTGTTGCTGTTAGGGTGGTGTTTGGGTGGTGTTGTTGTTGGGTTGTTGTGGTTTGTGGTGGTGTTGGGGTGGTTTTGGAGTTGGGGTGGTGTTGGTGTTGGGGTGGTGTTGGGATGGTGCTGGTGTTAGAGTGGTTTTGGGGTGGTGTTGGTGTTAAGGTGGTGTTGTGTCGGGATGGTGTTGGTATTAGAGAGGTGTTGGGGTGGTGTTGGTGTTGGGGAGGTTTGGTTTTGGGGTGGTGTTGGAGTTGTGTTAGTGTTGGGGTTGTGTTGGGGTGGTGTTGGTGTTGCGGTTGTGTTAGGGTAGGGGTGGAGTTGGGGTGGTGCTGGTGTGTTGTTGTGGTTGGGGTGGTGTTGGGGAGGAGTTGGTGTTGGGGCGGTGTTGGTGTTGGGTGGTGTTTGGTAGGTGTGAGGTGGTGGTGTGGGTGAGGGTTTTGGGATGTGTTGGGTGGGGGTTGGGGTGGTGTTTAGGGTGGTGTTGGTGGGGGTGGTGTTAGGGTGGTGTTAGTGTTGGGTGGTGTTGGGTAGTGTTGGTGTTTTGGTGGGGGTGTTGGGGGGGTGGGGTGTTGGGTTGTGGGGGGGGTTTGGGGGGGGGGGGGTTTTGGGGTGGGTGTGGGTGTTGAGGTGGTGTTGGTGTTGGGTGGTGTGGGGTGTGTTGGGGTGGGGGGGGGGGTGGTTTTGGGGTGGTGTGGGGGGTGATGAGGTGGTGTTGGTGTTGGGGTGTTGGTGTGGGGGTGGGGGGTGGGGGGGGGGGTGTTGGGTGGTGTTTGGGTGGGGGGTGGTGGGGTGGGGTGGGGGGGGGGGGTGGGGGGGGGTGGGGGTGGGGGGGGGGGGGGGGGGTGGTGGGGGGGGGGGGGGGGGGGGGGGGGGGTGGTGGTGGGGGGGGGGGGGGTGGGGGTGGGGGGGGGGGGGTGGGGGTGGGGGGGGGGGGGGGGGGGGGGGTGGGGGGGGGGTGGTGTGTGGGGGGTGGGGGGGGGGGGGGTGTTGGTGGGGGGGGGGGGGTGGGGGGGGGGGGGGGGGGTGGGGTTGGTGGGGTGGGGGGGGGGGGGGGTGGGGGTGGGGGTGGTGGGGGGGGGGGGGGGGGTGTGGGTGGGGGGGGGTGGGGGTGGGGGGGGGGGGGGTGGGGGTGGGTGGGTGGGGGTGTGGGGGTTGTTGGGGGGGGGGGGGGGGGTGGGGGGGGGGTGGGGGGGGGGGTGGGGGGGGGTGGTGGGTGGGGGGGGGGGGGTGGTGGGGGGGGGGGGGAGTGGGGGTGGGGGGGGGGTTGGAGCGGTGTTGGTGTTGGGAGGTATTGGGGTGGTGTTGGGGCGGTATGGTGTTGGGTTAGGGTGGTGTTAGGGTGGTGTTGGAGTGGTGTCCGGGTGGTGTTGGTTTTGGGATGGTGTTGGTATTGGGGTGGTGTTAGTGTTGGGTGGTGTTGGGGTGGTGTTGGGGTAGGGTTGGTGTTGTGGGTGATGATGGGGTGGTGTTGGTGTTAGGGTGGTATTGGTCTTGGGGTGAGGGTGGTGTTGAAGTGGTGTTGGTGTTGGGGTAGTGTTGGGGTGGAGTTAGTGTTGGGGTGGTGTTGGGATGGTGTGGTGTAGGGGTTAGGGTGGTGTTGGGGTGAAGTTAGGGTGGTGTTGGAGTTGGGAGGTGTGGGGTGGTGTCAGGGTGGTGACGAGGTGGTGTTGAGGTGGTAATATGGTTGGGTTGGGGTGGTGTTGGGGTTGGGGTGGTGTTAAGGTGGTGTTGGGGAGGAATTGGTGTCGGGATGGTGTTGATGTTAGTGTGGTGTTGGGGTGTCGATGTTAGGGTTGTGTTGGTGTTGGGGTGGAGTTGGGGTAGGGTTGGTATTGGGTGGTGTTTGGGTGGTGTATGTGTCGGGGTGGTGTTGAAGTGGTGATGGTGTTGGGGTAGTGTTGGGGTAGTGTTGGGGTGGTGTTGGTGTTGGGGTAGTGTTTATGTGGGGATTGTGTTTGGGTGGTGTGGTGATAGTGTTGGTGAGGATTTTGTGTTGGTGTGGATTTGGTGTTGGGGTGGAGTTGAGGTGGTGTTGGGGTGGTGTTGATGTTGAGGTGGTGCTGGTGTGGGGGTGGTTGTTTTTGGTGGGAGTTGAACCCATGTCTCCAGAACAGAACAAAATGTTCTTAAGTAATATTAATATATTCATGAGTATTTAATATTAAAGTAACAAAGCCAAGCACTTTGGGTCAATGTTTATGACCTTACAAAATCAGATGCTTAAACAAGCAGAGGGTTGGATAATAAAAACTGCAGGGTTATTTAAATCCCTGTAGGTAAACAGTCTGTGAATATACAAATACAAAGGAGAGAGAGAGAGAGAGAGAGAGAGAGAGAGAGAGAGAGAGAGAGAGAGAGAGAGAGAGAGAGAGAGAAATATTTATATAGTGCCCCAGGCAGAAACTAGAGAACTTAAATACATGTTGTGTGTGTGTGTGTGTGTGTGTGTGTGTGTGTGTGTGTGTGTTTGTGTGTGTGTGTGTGTGTGTGTGCGTGTGTGTTTAACGTGGGTAAATTACAGCTCAGACAGTTGAATAATGACAGCATTACATTGTTGCATGGTTTCTTGGTGTTGATGTGTGTCTGTGCGGGTGTATGTGTGTCCAGTGACGTGTGTGTGTGATGATTTGAAGATCACTGACAATCTT
This sequence comes from Lota lota, assembly GCA_026745465.1. Taxonomy (NCBI): domain Eukaryota; kingdom Metazoa; phylum Chordata; class Actinopteri; order Gadiformes; family Lotidae; genus Lota; species Lota lota. The sequence goes on from JACYXH010000443.1 coordinate 87,386, forward strand.
CATTGGATAAAATCAGTAACAGAATGTCAATTAAAAATGCATTTAATGTGAATATGGTCAAAGTTAGTGCATATGATGATTTTGGTACAATAAATGTAGGCTACTGATAACAAAACAAACACACTGCATCCATTTGAACAAACAACTATTTATGATATGACAAGGGTGTATTGAAATTAATATTACAATGGTTTGTCCTTGTTCTGAATGAAAGGTTGATGTTTGTGCACAGGTCCAAGTCAAGTCTCAAGTCTCTTATGGTTAGAATGTTTTTTTTATTCAGGACTGATACTGATTATGTAAATCCCTGTAGGCAACCATGTTGGGAATATACAAATACTAAGGACTCTGATAGAGGAGGAAGGGAGACGAAGAGAGCGATAGCGAGAGGGAAGGGAGGTTAATACATGGATATATATTTGGATTTGGTGGAGGCATCTTAAAACACTGAGTGTGTCACGGCTTGTGCAGGGAGGTGAACCCAAATGCAGACATCAGACTCAGAGGGGTGGGTGCAAAAGGAAGCTTTACTTCATGTACACAGACAGAAACAAACCTACAACAAACTGGTTTGACTCTAACAACCTCCCCCATGACAGAGGGACCTTGACCCCATGACCCTAGACTCTGGCTCTATGATGCTAGGCTATCCTCTGAACCCTGAGGTCAAGAGACTTAGAACCAATCCCAGTTCACTCCTTGCCCCTACCACGTTGTACACACACACACACACACACACAAACACACACACACACACACACATAATAAAATCTAGTTGGATTTGTAACTAAATAAAATACCTAGGGGTGGGTTAACCTACGTTTGAAAATAAATTCACATTTTTGTGTTTCATAATATTAAGTTAATGTGGGTCGCAAATGCAGCTTAATAATCATGTCTATATTGACGCAACACACACACACCCACAAGCACACACACATACACACACACACACACACACACACACCAAACTTCCTACTCTGACTGAATCCGCTGTCTGCTGCTCTCATAGCTCTGCTGCTCGTGTGTGCACTGTGCTGGTTTGGTGTTGGTATGGTTTTGGGGTGGGGTTAAGGTGGTGTTGGTGTTGGGGTGGTGTTGGTGTTGGGGTGGTGTTAGGGTGCTGTTTGGGATGGGGTGGTGTTAGGGTGGTGTGGGGGTGGTGTTGGTGTTGGGGTAAGCGTGGTGTTGAAGTGGTTTTGGTGTTGGGGTGGTGGTCGGTGGTGTTGGGGTGGTGTTAGTGTTGGAGTGGTGAGGTGTTGGGGTACTTTTGGGGTGGTGTTGGTGTTGGGGTGGTGTTTATGTTGGGATGGGGTTGGGGTGGTGTTGGGGTGATGTATGTGTTTGTGTGGTGTGGTGTAGGGGTGGTGTTGGTGTTGGGGTGGTGTTGGTGTTTGTATTGGGTTGGTGTTGGTGTGGTGTAGGGGTGGTGTTGGTGTTGGGGTGGTGTTGGTGTTTGTGTTGGGGTGGTGTTGATGTTTGGTTGGTGTTGGGGTGGTGTTGGGGTGGTGTTGGTGTTTGTGTTTGGTTGGGGTTTGGGGTGTGTTGGTGTTAAGGTGGTGTTGGTGTTGGGGTGGTGTTGGGGTGGAGTTGGGGTGGTGTTGGTGTTGGGGTGGTGTTGGTGTTGGGGTGGTGTTGGTGTTGGGGTGGTGTTGGTGTTAGGGTGGTGTTGGGGTGGTGTTGGTGTTGGGGTGGTGGTATGGTGGTGTTTGGGAGGTGTTGGTGTTGGGGTGGTGTTGGTGTTGGTGTTGGGGTGGTGTTGGGGTTTGGGGTCTGTTGGTATTAGGGTGGTGTTGGGGTGGAGTTGAGGTGGTGTTGGTGTTAGGGTGGTGTCGGTGTTGGGGTGGTGTGGTGTTGGGGTGGTGTTGGGGTTGGGGTGGAGTTTGGGTGGAGTTGGGTTGGTGTTGGGGTTGGAGTGGTGTTGGGGTGTGGTGGGTTTGGGGTTGGGGTGGTTTTGGGGTGGTGTTGGTTTTGGGGTGGTGTTGGTGTTGGGGTGGTGTCGGTGTTGGGGTGGTGTGGTGTTGGGGTGGTGTTGGGGTTGGGGTTGGGGTGGAGTTGGGGTGGAGTTGGGTTGGTGTTGGGGTTGGAGTGGTGTTGGGGTTTGGTGGGGTTGGGGTTGGGGTGGTTTAGGGGTGGTGTTGGTTTTGGGGTGGTGTTGGTGTTGGGGTGAGGGTGGTGTTGGGTGGAATTGGGGTTGTGTTGGGGTGGTGTTAGGGTGGTGTTGGTGTTATAGTGGTGTCGGTGTTGGGGTGGTGTGGTGTAGGGGTGGTGTTGGGGTTGGGGTGGAGTTGGAGTTGGGGTGGAATTGGGTTGGTGTTGGGGTTGGGGTGGTGTTGGGGTGTGGTGGGGTTGGGGTTGGGGTGGTTTTGGGGTGGTGTTGGTTTTGGGATGGTGTTGGTGTTGGGGTGGGGATGGGGACTGGTGTTGAAGTGGTGTTGTGTTGGGGTGGTGTTGTGTTGGGGTGGCGTTGGTGTTGGCTGGAATTTGGGTGGTGTTATGGTGGTGTTAGGGTGGTGTTGGTGTTAGAGTGGTGTCCGGGTGGTGTTTGTTTAGGGATGGTGTTGGTGGTGTTGGGTGGTATTGGGGTTAGGGTTAGGGTTAGTACGGATAGTAGTACGGATAGTAGTTGGATATGTACTATTTGTGTTGAAAATTGTGGGTGACCTATAGGTCACCGACACTTGGCAGTAAGCTAGGGCCCCGGGGTCTTTTGTATATGAAAGAGGACCTCGACTACATGGAAGGTTATTAATATTGTGCTTCTAGCCCAACCGGAAGGTATTTAAACGGCCGCGTCAGAGGCCTACACAACACGCTCCTATGGAAGGCCCTAGAATGACTTTGCATAAAGCTAGAGCCCTGTGGTCTTTTCCATAGTTTAGGGGACCTCCACCACATGTGAGATTATCAATTTGATCAATTTTGATTTACAAATACGAAGGAGGGAGGGAGAGAGAGAGGAGAGAGAGAGAGAGAGAGAGAGAGAGAGAGAGAGAGAGAGAGAGAGAGAGAGAGAGAGAGAGAGAGAGAGAGAGAGAGAGAGAGAGAGAGAGAGAGAGAGAGAGAGAGAGAAAGAGAGGTGTATATTTGCATTTGGTCGATGCATCTTAAAACACTGAGTGTGTCATGGCTTGTGCAGGGAGGTGAACCCAGGTGCAGACATGCAGAACCCCCCCAGGCAGACTGGGGCAGAAACTAGGGAATTTAAATACATGTGTGTGTGTGTGTGTGTGTGTGTGTGTGTGTGTGTGTGTGTGTGTGTGTGTGTGTGTGTGTTTTACGTGGGTTTAACGTGGGTAAATTACAGCTCAGACATTTGATTAATACAAAGGACTCTGATAGAGGAGGAAGGGAGACGAAGCGAGCGATAGCGAGAGGGGAGGGAAGTTAATATATGGACATATATTTGCATTTGGTCGAGGCATCTTAAAACACTGAGTGTGTCACGGCTTCTGCAGGGAGGTGAACCCAAATGCAGACATCAGAATCAGAGGGGTGGGTGCAAAAGGAAGCTTTACTTCATGTACACAGACAGAAACAAACCTACAACAAACAATGAACCGACAAACTGGGCCAGCAGCTAGAGAACTTCCAATACATGGAACACAGGTTACCAGAATTACTAATTAACACAAACATTACACTAACGACACAGGAAAGTGAGGTTACAGCACCCCCCCCCCCCCACCCCCCAGGCAGACATAAACAAACCTACAACAAACAAGGAACCAACAGACTGGGGCAGAAACTAGGGAACGTGTGTGTGTGTGCGTGTGTGTGTGTGCGTATGTGTGTGTGTGTGTGTGTGTGTGTGTGTCAATATATTTATATATTTGCATTTGGTCGAGGCATCTTAAAACACAGAGTGTGTCAAAGCTTGAGCAGGGAGGTGAACTGTTGGATGTGAGCTAATGTTGGATGACTCTAACAACCTCCCCCATGACAGAGGGACCTTGACCCCATGACCCTAGACTCTGGCTCTATGATGCTAGGCTATCCTCTGAACCCTGAGGTCAAGAGACTTAGGCCCAATCCCAGTTCACTCCTTGCCCCTACCACGTAGTACACAGACACACACACACACACACACACACACACACACACACACACACACACACACACACACACACACACACACACACACACAGACACACACACATAATAAAATCTAGTTGGATTTGTAACTAAATAAAATACCTAGGGGTGGGTTAACCTACGTTTGAAAATAAATTCACATTTTTGCGTTTCATAATATTATGTTTATGTGGGTCACAAATGCAGCTTAATAATCATGTCTATATTGATGCAACACACACACACCCACAAGCACACACACATACACACACACACACACCAAACTTCCTACTCTGACTGAATCCGCTGTCTGCTGCTCTCATAGCTCTGCTGCTCGTGTGTGCACTGTGCTGGTTTGGTGTTGGTATGGTTTTGGGGTGGGGATACCCAACACCTCACCACCCCAACACTGGGGTGGTGTAGGGTGCTGTTTGGGATGGGGTGGGTGTGTTGGGGTTGGTGTGGGGGTGTTCACCACCCAACACCACCCCCAACACCAACACAACTTCAACCCCAACACCAACACCACCTTAACACCCACCCCAAAACCATACCAACACCAAACCAGCACAGTGCACACACGAGCAGCAGAGCTATGAGAGCAGACAGCGGATTCAGTCAGAGTAGGAAGTTTGGTGTGTGTGTGTGTGTATGTGTGTGTGCTTGTGGGTGTGTGTGGTGTTGCATCAATATAGACATGATTATTAAGCTGCATTTGTGACCCACATAAACATAATATTATGAAACGCAAAAATGTGAATTTATTTTCAAACGTAGGTTAACCCACCCCTAGGTATTTTATTTAGTTACAAATCCAACTAGATTTTATTATGTGTGTGTGTGTGTGTGTGTGTGTGTGTGTGTGTGTGTGTGTGTGTGTGTGTGTGTGTGTGTGTGTGTGTGTGTGTGTGTGTGTGTGTGTGTGTCTGTGTACTACGTGGTAGGGGCAAGGAGTGAACTGGGATTGGGCCTAAGTCTCTTGACCTCAGGGTTCAGAGGATAGCCTAGCATCATAGAGCCAGAGTCTAGGGTCATGGGGTCAAGGTCCCTCTGTCATGGGGGAGGTTGTTAGAGTCATCCAACATTAGCTCACATCCAACAGTTCACCTCCCTGCTCAAGCTTTGACACACTCTGTGTTTTAAGATGCCTCGACCAAATGCAAATATATAAATATATTGACACACACACACACACACACACACACACACACACACACACGCACACACACACACGTTCCCTAGTTTCTGCCCCAGTTTGTTGGTTCCTTGTTTGTTGTAGGTTTGTTTATGTTGCCAAGGGGGGGGGGGGGGGGGGGGGGGGGGGGGGGGTTTGCTGTAAACCTCTACTACATTTATTTCCTGTGTTGTTAGTGGAATGTTTGTGTTTATTAGTAATTCTGGTCACTGTGTTCCATGTATTGGAAGTTCTCTAGCTGCTGGCCCAGTTTGTCGGTTCCTTGTTTGTTGTAGGTTTGTTTCTGTCTGTGTACATGAAGTAAAGCTTCCTTTTGCACCCACCCCTCTGAGTCTGATGTCTGCATTTGGGTTCACCTCCCTGCAGAAGCCGTGACACACTCAGTGTTTTAAGATGCCTCGACCAAATGCAAATATAAATATTAACTTTGACCATACCCTCTCACATTAAATGCATTTTTTAATTGACTCTTTTACTGATTTTATCCAATGAAGATTGTCAGTGATCTTCAAATCATCACACACACACGTCACTGGACACACATCAGCACAGTCACATCAACACCAAGAAACCATGCAACAATGTAATGCTGTCATTTATTCAACTGTCTGAGCTGTAAACCCACGTAAAACACACACGCACACACACACACACACACACACACACACACACACACACACACACACACACACACACACACACACACACACACATGTATTTAAATTCCCTAGTTTCTGCCCCAGTCTGCCTGGGGGGGTTCTGCATGTCTGCACCTGGGTTCACCTCCCTGCACAAGCCATGACACACTCAGTGTTTTAAGATGCATCGACCAAATGCAAATATACACCTCTCTCTTCTCTCTCTCTCTCTCTCTCTCTCTCTCTCTCTCTCTCTCTCTCTCTCTCTCTCTCTCTCTCCTCTCTCTCTCTCTCTCTCTCTCTCTCTCTCTCTCTCTCTCTCTCTCTCTCTCTCTCTCTTCTCTCTCCTCCCCTCCTCCTTATTTGTAAATCAAAATTGATCAAATTGATAATCTCACATGTGGTGGAGGTCCCCTTAAACTATGGAAAAGACCACAGGGCTCTAGCTTTATGCAAAGTCATTCTAGGGCCTTCCATAGGAGCCTGTTGTGTAGGCCTCTGACGCGGCCGTTTAAATACCTTCCGGTTGGGCTAGAAGCACAACATTAATAACCTTCCATGTAGTCGAGGTCCTCTTTCATATACAAAAGACCCCGGGGCCCTAGCTTACTGCCAAGTGTCGGTGACCTATAGGTCACCCACAATTTTCAACACAAATAGTACATATCCAACTACTATCCGTACTACTATCCGTACTAACCCTAACCCTAACCCCAATACCACCCAACACCACCAACACCATCCCTAAACAAACACCACCCGGACACCACTCTAACACCAACACCACCCTAACACCACCAACACCACCCCAATTCCACCCAACACCAACGCCACCCCAACACAACACCACCCCAACACAACACCACTTCAACACCACCCCCACCCCAACACCAACACCACCCCAAAACCAACACCACCCCAAAACCACCCCAACCCCAACCCCACCACACCCCAACACCACCCCAACCCAACACCAACCCAATTCCACCCCAACTCCAACTCCACCCCAACCCCAACACCACCCCTACACCACACCACCCCAACACCGACACCACCCAACACCAACACCACCCTAACACCCCAACCCCAACACCAACCCCAATTCCACCCAACAACCAACACCACCCCAAAACCAACACCACCCCAACACCCCAACCCCAACCCCCCAAACCCCAACACCACCCCAACCCCAACACCACCCCAACTCCACCCCAACACCACCCCAACCCCAACCCCAACACCACCCCAACACCACACCACCCCAACACCGACACCACCCCAACACCAACACCACCCCAAAAACCAACACCACCCCAAAACCACCCCAACCCCAAACCCCACCACACCCCAACACCACTCCAACCCCAACACCAACCCAACTCCACCCAAACTCCACCCCAACCCCAACACCACCCCAACACCACACCACCCCAACACCGACACCACCCTAACACCAACACCACCTCAACTCACACCCCCAACACCACCCTAATACCAACAGACCCCAAACCCCAACACCACCCCAACACCAACACCAACACCCACCCCAACACCAACACCCCAACACCAACACCACCATACCCCCAACACCACCCCAACACCAACACCACCCCAACACCACCAACACCACCCTAACACCAACACCACCCCAACACCAACCCCAACACCACCACACCAACACCACCCCAACACCAACACCACCCCAACACCACCATACCACCACCACCAACACCACCCCAACACCACCCCAACACCAACACACCCCAACACCAACACCACCCCAACACCAACACCACCCCACAACACCAACACCACCCCAACACCACCCCAACACCAACACCACCAACACCAACACCAAACCCCAACACAAACACCAACACCAACCACCCCAACACACCCCAACACCACCAACACCAACACCACCCCAACACAAACACCAACACCACCCCAACACCAACACCACCCCAACACCAACACCCACCCCAAACACCAACACCACCCCACACCAACACCACCCCTACACCACACCACACAAACACACATCACCCCAACACCACCCCAACCCCATCCCAACATAAACACCACCCCAACACCAACACCACCCCAACAAAGTACCCCAACACCTCACCACTCCAACACTAAACCACCCCAACACCACCGACCACCACCCCAACACCAAAACCACTTCAACACCACGCTTACCCCAACCCAACACCAAACACCCCCACACCACCCAACACCACCCCCATCCCAAACAGCACCCTAACACCACCCCAACACCAACACCACCCCAACACCAACACCACCTTAACCCCACCCCAAAAACACCAACACACAAACTATAAGAGCAAAAAGAGCAAGTCAGATAGGTGTGTGTGTGAATAGACATGAAAAATATTTTGACTTTTAATATTATTAATTTTTTTCAACACCAAACCAGCACAGTGCACACACGAGCAGCAGAGCTATGAGAGCAGCAGACAGCGGATTCAGTCAGAGTAGGAAGTTTGGTGTGTGTGTGTGTGTGTGTGTGTGTATGTGTGTGTGCTTGTGGTGTGTGTGTGTTGCATCAATATAGACATGATTATTAAGCTGCATTGCGACCCATTAACATAATATTATGAAACACAAAAATGTGAATTTATTTTCAAACGTAGGTTAACCCACCCCTAGGTATTTTATTTAGTTACAAATCCAACTAGATTTATTATGTGGTGTGTGTGTGTGTGTTTTTGTGTGTGTGTGTGTGTGTGTACAACGTGGTAGGGGCAAGGAGTGAACTGGGATTGGTTCTAAGTCTCTTGACCTCAGGGTTCAGAGGATAGCCTAGCATCATAGAGCCAGAGTCTAGGGTCATGGGTCAAGTCCCTCTGTCATGGGGGAGGTTGTTAGAGTCAAACCAGTTTGTTGTAGGTTTGTTTCTGTCTGTGTACATGAAGTAAAGCTTCCTTTTGCACCCACCCCTCTGAGTCTGATGTCTGCATTTGGGTTCACCTCCCTGCACAAGCCGTGACACACTCAGTGTTTTAAGATGCCTCCACCAAATCCAAATATATATCCATGTATTAACCTCCCTTCCCTCTCGCTATCGCTCTCTTCGTCTCCCTTCCTCCTCTATCAGAGTCCTTAGTATTTGTATATTCCCAACATGGTTGCCTACAGGGATTTACATAATCAGTATCAGTCCTGAATAAAAAAAACATTCTAACCATAAGAGACTTGAGACTTGACTTGGACCTGTGCACAAACATCAACCTTTCATTCAGAACAAGGACAAACCATTGTAATATTAATTTCAATACACCCTTGTCATATCATAAATATTTGTTTGTTCAAATGGATGCAGTGTGTTTGTTTTGTTATCAGTAGCCTACATTTATTGTACCAAAATCATCATATGCACTAACTTTGACCATATTCACATTAAATGCATTTTTAATTGACATTCTGTTACTGATTTTATCCAATGAAGATTGTCAGTGATCTTCAAATCATCACACACACACGTCACTGGACACACATACACCCGCACAGACACACATCAACACCAAGAAACCATGCAACAATGTAATGCTGTCATTATTCAACTGTCTGAGCTGTAATTTACCCACGTTAAACACACACGCACACACACACACACACACACACAAACACACACACACACACACACACACACACACACACACACACACACACACAACATGTATTTAAGTTCTCTAGTTTCTGCCTGGGGCACTATATAAATATTTCTCTCTCTCTCTCTCTCTCTCTCTCTCTCTCTCTCTCTCTCTCTCTCTCTCTCTCTCTCTCTCTCTCTCTCCTTTGTATTTGTATATTCACAGACTGTTTACCTACAGGGATTTAAATAACCCTGCAGTTTTTATTATCCAACCCTCTGCTTGTTTAAGCATCTGATTTTGTAAGGTCATAAACATTGACCCAAAGTGCTTGGCTTTGTTACTTTAATATTAAATACTCATGAATATATTAATATTACTTAAGAACATTTTGTTCTGTTCTGGAGACATGGGTTCAACTCCCACCAAAAACAACCACCCCCACACCAGCACCACCTCAACATCAACACCACCCCAACACCACCTCAACTCCACCCCAACACCAAATCCACACCAACACAAAATCCTCACCAACACTATCACCACACCACCCAAACACAATCCCCACATAAACACTACCCCAACACCAACACCACCCCAACACTACCCCAACACTACCCCAACACCATCACCACTTCAACACCACCCCGACACATACACCACCCAAACACCACCCAATACCAACCCTACCCCAACTCCACCCCAACACCAACACAACCCTAACATCGACACCCCAACACCACACTAACATCAACACCATCCCGACACCAATTCCTCCCCAACACCACCTTAACACCACCCCAACCCCAACACCACCCCAACCCAACCATATTACCACCTCAACACCACCTCGTCACCACCCTGACACCACCCCACACCTCCCAACTCCAACACCACCCTAACTTCACCCCAACACCACCCTAACCCCTACACCACACCATCCCAACACCACCCCAACACTAACTCCACCCCAACACTACCCCAACACCAACACCACTTCAACACCACCCTCACCCCAAGACCAATACCACCCTAACACCAACACCACCCCATCATCACCACAACACCAACCCTACCCCAACACCACCCCAACACCACCCAACACTAACACCACCCCAATACCAACACCATCCCAAAACCAACACCACCCGGACACCACTCCAACACCACCCTAACACCACCCTAACCCAACACCATACCGCCCCAACACCACCCCAATACCTCCCAACACCAACACCGCTCCAACACAACACCACCCCAAAACCACCCCAACTCCAACATCACCCTAACACCACCCCAACACCAACACCACCCCGACACCATCCCAACACCACCCCAAAATCACCCCAACACCACACCACCCAAACACCACCTCAACACCACCCAACAATTCCCAACTCCAACACCACCCTAACACCAACACCACACCATCCCAACACCACCCCAACACAAACACCACTTCCACAACCCAACACCAACACCACCCTAACTCCACCCCAACACTACCCCAACACCAACACCACTTCAACACCACCCTCACCCCGAGACCAAGACCACCCTTACACCAACACCACCCCAACATCACCACAACACCAACCCTATCCCAACACCACCCCGACACCACCCAACACCACCCCAATACCAACACCATCCCAAAACCAGAACCACCCGGACACAACTCCAACACCACCCTAACACCACCCTAACCCAACACCATACCGCCCCAACACCACCCCAATACCTCCCAACACCAACACCGCCCCAAAACAACACCACCCCAACCCCAACACCACCCAACACCAACACCATCCCGACACCATCCCAACATCACCCCAAAACCACCCCAACCCCAACACCAACCGGACACACCCAACACCAACACCACCCAACACCAACACCACCTCAACACCAACACCACTCCAACACCAACACAACCCCAACACCAAAACCCCCCAAACACAACCCAACACCAACATCAACACCATCCCAACACCACCCCAAAATCACCCCAACACCACACCACCCAAACACCAACACTACACCAACACCACCCAACACTAACACCACCCTAACACCACCCCAACACCAACACCACCCTAACACCACCCCAACACCAGCCCAACACACCCCAAACACCATCACCGCACAACACCACCTCAACACCTACCCAACACCACCCAACACCAACACCACCCCAAAACCAACACCACCCCAACACCAACACAACCCCAACACCAACTCCTCCCCAACACCACCCCAACCACAACAACACACCAGCACCACCCCAACTCCACCCCTACCCTAACACAACCGCAACACCAACACCACCCCAACACAACCCCAACACTATCACAACTCCAACACCACCCCAAAACCAAACCTCCCCAACACCAACACCACCCCAACACCTCTCTAATACCAACACCATCCCGACACAACACCACCTTAACACCAACACCACCCCAAAACCCCTCTAACACCAGCACCATCCCAACACCACCCCAACTCCAAAACCACCCCAACACCACCACAAACCACAACAACCCAACAACAACACCACCCAAACACCACCCTAACAGCAACACCATCCGAACACCACCCCAACCATATCACCACCCCAACAATAACACCACACCAACTCCACCCCAACTCCACCCCTACCCCAACACCACCCCAAAACCACCCCAACACCAACAACACCCCAAAACCACACAACCCCAACACCAACACCACACCACACACCCCAACACCTAAACCACCCCCACACCAAAACCTCCCCAACACCACCCCAAAACCACATTACCCCAACACCACCCCAACACCACCCCAACACCAACCCAACACCCTCACCACCCCAACACCACCCCAACACCACCCCAACACCACACCACCCCAACAGCAAGACCACCCAAACACCACCCAACAACAACACCACCCCAACACCACCCCAACACCAGCAACACCCCGACTCCACCCCAACTCCACTCCAACACCAACACCACCCCAACACCACCCCAACACCAGCAACACCCCGACTCCACCCCGAATCCACCCCAACTCCACTCCAACACCAACTCCACTCCAACACCAACACCACCCCAACACCATTCCTACCACCACCCCAACATCAACACCACCCAAGCACCACCCAACATCAACATCACCCCAACACCAACACCAACCCAACACAAGCACCACCCCAACATCACACAATCCCAACACCAACACCACCCAACACCACAAAAGAAGAAGAAGAGAGAACAGATGTGTTTATTGCTGCTACGCTCGCTGCAGGAACTCGCCCCGGCGTGCACGCGCACAGTGCACACACGAGCAGCAGAGCTATGAGAGCAGCAGACAGCGGATTCAGTCAGAGTAGCAAGTAGATGCGCAAGCAGCACTGTGTGTGTGTGTGTGTGTGTGTGAGTGTGTGTGTGCTTGTGGGTGTGTGTGTGTGTGTGTGTGTGTGTGTGTGTGTGTTGCATCAATATAGACATGATGCAACACCCACCCCTAGGTATTTTATTTAGGAACAAATCCAACTAGATTTTAAGATGTGTGTGTTTGTGTGTGTGTGTGTGTGTGTGTGTGTGTGTGTGTGTGTGTGTGAGTGTGTGTGTGTGTGTGTCTGTGTACTACGTGGTAGGGGCAAGGAGTGAACTGGGATTGGGCCTAAGTCTCTTGACCTCAGGGTTCAGAGGATAGCCTAGCATCATAGAGCCAGAGTCTAGGGTCATGGGGTCAAGGTCCCTCTGTCATGGGGGAGGTTGTTAGAGTCATCCAACATTAGCTCACATCCAACAGTTCACCTCCCTGCTCAAGCTTTGACACACTCTGTGTTTTAAGATGCCTCGACCAAATGCAAATATATAAATATATTGACACACACACACACACGCACACACATACACACACACACACACACACACACACACACACGCACACACACACACACACACACGCACACACACACACACACCCCAGTTTCTAGTGTGTGTGTGGTGAAACCCCAATTTCACCTAGTTTCTGCCCCAGTTTGTTGGTTTCTTGTTTGTTGTAGGTTTGTTTATGTCTGCCTGGGGGTGGGGGGGAGGGGGGGGGGGGGGATGCTTTAACCTCACTACATGTTTTTCCTGTGTCGTTAGTGTAATGTTTGTCTGTGTCAATGAGTAATTCTGGTCACCTGTGTTCCATGTATTGGAAGTTCTCTAGCTGCTGGCCCAGATTGTCGGTTCCTTGTTTGTTGTAGGTTTGTTTCTGTCTGTGTACATGAAGTAAAGCTTCCTTTTGCACCCACCCCTCTGAGTCTGATGTCTGCATTTGGGTTCACCTCCCTGCACAAGCCGTGACACACTCACTGTTTTAAGATGCCTCGACCAAATGCAAATGTATATCCATATATTAACCTCCCTCCCCTCTCGCTATCACTTGCTTCGTCTCCCTTCCTCCTCCATCAGAGTCCTTTGTATTTGTAGTTTCCCAACATGTTTGCCTACAGGGATTTACATAATCAGTATCGGTCCTGAATAAAAAAAAACATTCTAACCATAAGAGTCTTGAGACTTGACTTGGACTTGCAAACAGCAACCTTTCATTCAGAAGGAGGACAAATCATTGTAATATTAACTTCATTATGCCCACATCATTTCATAAATATTTGTTGTTTGTTCAAATGGATGCAGTATGTTTGTTTTGTTATCAGTAGCCTACATTTATTGTACCAAAATCATCATATGCACTAACATTTTTACCATATTCACATTAAATGCATTTTTAACTTACATATATTTACTGATTTTATCCAATGAAGATTGTCAGTGATCTTCAAATCATCACACACACATCACTGGACACACATACACCCGCACAGACACACATCAACACCAAGAAACCATGCAACAATGTAATGCTGTCATTATTCAAATGTCTGAGCTGTAATTTACCCACGTAAAACACACACACACACACACACACACACACACACACACACACACACACACACACACACACACACACACACACACACACACACACACATGTATTTAAATTCCCTAGTTTCTGCCCCAGTCTGCCTGGGGGGGTTCTGCATGTCTGCACCTGGGTTCACCTCCCTGCACAAGCCATGACACACTCTCTCTCTCTCTCTCTCTCTCTCTCTCTCTCTCTCTCTCTCTCTCTCTCTCTCTCTCTCTCTCTCTCTCTCTCTCTCCCTCCCTCCTTCGTATTTGTAAATCAAAATTGATCAAATTGATAATCTCACATGTGGTGGAGGTCCCCTTAACTATGGAAAAGACCACAGGGCTCTAGCTTTATGCAAAGTCATTCTAGGGCCTTCCATAGGAGCGTATTGTGTAGGCCTCTGACGCGGCCGTTTAAATACCTTCCGGTTGGGCTAGAAGCACAATATTAATAACCTTACATGTCGTCGAGGTCCTCTTTCATATACAAAAGACCCCGGGGCCCTAGCTTACTGCCAAGTGTCGGTGACCTATAGGTCACCCACAATTTTCAACACAAATAGTACATATCCAACTACTATCCATACTACTATCCGTACTAA
>JACYXH010000444.1:0-83564 GCA_026745465.1 Lota lota
CAACACCACTCATATGAAAGCCGTCAAAAAACATCTCTGTTTTCCTCTATCTATCTATCCCTCTATATCTACCTAGATTTAGGGTTACATGTATATATAGGGTTACACATATTCTGCACCACATTGCTGTATGTGTGCCTAGCACTGCATCGTTGAGTTGATTCAGACCTACCTGGTGGAGTCAGGAGGGGGTCATTGGACGTGCCGGGCGTGTGGCCGCAGAGACCCATCTGGGGCACAGAGGAAGCTGGGGAACTGGACCAGAAACACCGGAGCAAACGAGTCAGGAGACGCCGTGCACCCCTGCCCTCACTGGATACAGCGGGCAGCAGGGACAGGGCCATCCCACAGCAAGGCATACTTGTGGTTTATACGACTGAGGAAGTTGTTTCCTCCATTGATTACCGCATGCCGCTAATCCATTGAAATCAAATAATTGCATTGTCTTCTTCAACCCCTGCACTCTCCAATCTAATATATTGGAGGCCCCTTAGGAGCAGATATGACAGCGGTGCCACCTAGTGGTAGGAAGGTGGAGTTATTTTTATACCTATGAATAAACTTAAACACAAAGTAAATTTTGCCGCTACCATCATCATTGAAAAACAAATACTGGGAGGAAAATATGTTGAAAAATGATGTCCATATATTGGTAAATAGTATTTAATTAAATTGCCACATTTCTATGAGTTACCCCTGGTGTTGAAGAGACAGCTTTGAGATGTAGTCGCTTTGCCCTTTGAGTTGTCTGTAAACGCAGAGAGAACAGGCAACAAGGCAGTGTGTTTTTGACGGGCTTTAACTAGCAGTTAAACACTGTGTGAGGTAGAGTGGGCTAGCTTACTGCGACATCTGTTCAATCTGCTGTTCTCGCTCATCACCAGGGCTTCGTTCAGTTTCTCATTCTGAGGTGGAGGAGGAGGAGGAGAGGAGGAGGAGGGAGAGCAGGAAGAGGAGGAGAAAAGGGGGAGGAGGGAAAGCAGGAAGAAGAGGAGAGAAGGGAGAGGAGGGAGAGCAGGAAGAGGAGGAAGAGGAGAGAAGGGGAGGAGGAGGGAGAGCAGGAAGAGGAGGGGGAGAGAAGGGGGAGGAGGAGGGGAGAAGGGGGAGGAGGGAGAGGGAGAGAAGGGGGAGGAGGGAGAGCAGGAAGAGGAGGAAGAGGAAGATGAGAGAAGGGGGAGGAGGAAGAAGAGGAAGAGGAGAGAAGGGGGAGGAGGAGGAGAAGATTTCATTGCAGAGAGTTGAAGGTCCATGAGTTTCAACAATAAAGAGTTTAGCTTTGTTCTTTTGAATTCAGTCAGCTTTTTTCACACTTATAAAAGAATAATCTCAACACACACCATAATAAATACATAAAACCAAGGAGAGGACTTGCTCACCCTCTGCTGGTAGTAAGCCAGCAGGACATCCTGGTGTCTGACATGGAACTGCAGCACCTGGGGACAGGGGATGAACGTGGGATTAGCTGCTCTTGGTTTATCCTACCAACATGTGGAAGCTCTGATTATTAAAGGTCATCCAGTCTAACCTTGCTAAAGTGATTGAATTTGTTGGCCACCACGACGTCGATGTTAGACAACAGATCCTTGATCATACTGCTGCCCTGTTAAAACAAAGGCAGCCTTCAACACTTTTTAATGAATTACTTCAGTTGGAAGGATGCTTTCATTTAAGTTATGTGTGTGTGTTAAATGCAGACCAAAAAAAGATACTTGAATGTAGAAGATACACTAACCAATCGTTAAGGAAACACACCAAACAAGTCACGGTAATGGTGCTTACTTTCTTACAGAGACGATTTAGTTGACATTTAGTTTCACATACAAAACACTCCCCTGGCTTTCCTAGAGGGAAAAAAATGTTTAGTTAAATACAGAAATCAAATGTTAGGACTACATATATGAAAGGCCTAACGCTAGCCTAATCATTTGGCCTTATTGGAAACTAGGCCGTGGTTCAGAATGGCTGGTGCATGTTTACCTGCCAGAGAGCATAAACTGCAGATCACATGGCCACAGGTGGTGAGGGCCAGCAGGCGCTCAGCGCTGGGGGCCGTTAAGCACGAGATGCAGCAGATGAAGGACGGCATGTTCTGGCGGTCAATCCGTTCGTCCTCGAGACAGCGCGGGGAAAGAAAGCCCAAAGCCCAGCATGCGCTGCGTCACACGCTGCGTCACGCGCCAGCCAGATAACGTGTGCTCGAGGACCGCCCTGATGTGTGTGTGGGCAGCTAGCGGCTCAGCACGCGCTAGTGGGTGAGCTAAGGCGCAGTAGCTAAACCAGAGGTGGCCGTTACAGGCCTAGTTAGTGTGGATTAGATCAACTAATACAGATATTCTAATGTTCCATATTCAGATAGATGCTACTTTTTCATTAGTGTAACGATAATAACATATTCACAACCACAGTCGAACTATTCATTTTCAGTTACTGTATTGTGTGTTATTCATTTATTAAAATATTTTCAGTAGGCTGAATTGTTTTCATTGTTGTTACCTATAACATGTACACATACTTTTCTTGTTCACACACTTACAGAAATAAATGTTATAAAATCATACAAATGTTAATTAATAAACAATAGGCCTATATATATTTTTACCAAATAGGTCCTAGCTATTCCTTTATTAATTCCAACAGTTGAGGCTCATCAAGCATACAAATCAACACGTGTGATGCTAATAATATTGAAGGACATCAGATCAGATGAGCTTCTATGTTATATCCATTAATGGGAACAGCAGAACAGGCTAGAGTTAGGAGTCCACGCAGTATGTTTTGTCCCTTACAAAGAAATGAAGTGATAAAAGTGCTTCATTATATCATGAGTGCATATGTATCGCCATGCTGTAGGGCAACTTTTAGGTATCATTCATGATGAGTTATGAATGCAAGCGTGTAAAAACCCAGGAGTCCTCCCTCTGGTGCTCCATCATCTGGTGCTCCATCATCTGGTGCTCCATCATCTGGTGCTCCATCATCTGGTGCTCCATCATCTGGTGCTCCATCATCTGGTAAATCGTGTGAGTCAGAGCCTTGTCTATGGTGTGCAGGTTTTCCTTGGTCTTCTCTGAGTCTCTCTCTGGGGGATATTCTCCCATCTGAACGTCCAAATGCACTTTCTACACACACACACACACACACACGCACACACACACACACCCAGATGCATGCATGTATAGGCACAAACATAAACACACAATGTTGTGGTAAATATGTAAGCACGACCCTACTTTTGTTTGGCAATGGCATTGATGAGCAAGCCTGTTTGTTTGTTTATGTGTGTGTGTGTGTCTGTCTATTTGTGTGTGTGTGCGTGTGTCTGTCTGTTTATGTGTGTGTGCATGTCTGTCTGTGTGTGTTTGTGTGTGTGTCTGTCTGTTTATGTTTGTGTGTGTCTGTCTGTTAATGTGTGTGTGTGTGTGTGTGTGTGTGTGTGTGTGTGTGTGTGTGTGTTTCTCACCAGCCTCTCCTTAGACGGAGAAGCGGGTGGAGTTCCTGTGGAGGCAGAGGGGAGGCGCTGTCCACTGGTGTGAGAGGTGAAGGTGAATTTCCCATGTTTCCCATAACGGTTGATCAACACCTGCAGACCAGCCACCCACCGCAGACACAGGTGACACCGTTTATAACTGTTCTAAAACCTATCTAGAGCTCCAAAGCTAGACCATCAACACCTGCAGACGAGCCACACACCGCACACACAGGTGACATCGTTTATAACTGTTCTAAAACATATCTAGAGCTCCAAAGCTAGACCATCAACTGGCCATTGTAGGGGGTTGATACAACATGATCACTGCATACTCGGTTTTGTCTGGCTTAAGGGTCATTGTATATAGCGTTGTTCATGTACAGGGTTTGCACATCGCGATGGCACCATACAATTACTGCCTCCATTTTGGCGGCAGAAGCACATTAGACATTAGTTATAATGTAAGGAGTGATGTTTGTTTGGTCGTTGTTTAGTAGTTCATCGTGTATTGATTTGTCATTACAGGGAGACGTGGTAAAACAGTGTTTTCATTGGCCGAGGTCACAATATGTTTTCGTTGATTTAGGGCTTCGTTCTTACGTGACACCATTTGACTTATTAGGATTTCTGATGATGATAATGGCGCTGAGGATGATGTGTCGCTTATTAAATCAGCAACAAGTTTGAAATAAAAAATGCTACTGTTTTTTGTTCATCCTTTGTTTCACAGCCAGATGTTCTCGCCATGCCCATAGACTGACACCCTCACCTGCGCTGATGTTCCCTACAGTCATGTCCCTTCTTTTGCTGGTTCCAGGGGACATCCAGTCCATCGTCCACTTCTTCAGGTAACCAGTCGATCCGATTGGCCCATATGTATTGATTCCTAGAAAAATAACATCAAAAAACATTGATTGGTTATTTATTAAATTCTTCTTCTTTTTTTACATTATCGTTGTATTTTATGGTTACTCTTTATTTTCAGTTTCACTGCCTGGTTCTTCTATGCACTCCTTAACCTGAAGAGGAAGAAAGCTCCCGGGACCACACAAGGTGCGCTGGTTTTTCTATGCACTCCTTAACCTGAAGAGGAAGAAAGCTCCCCGGACCACACAAGGTGTGCTGGTTCTTCTATGCACTCCTTTACCTGAAGAGGAAGAAAGCTCCCCGGACCACACAAGGTGCGCTGGTGGTTTTAGCCCAAATGAAACCTCATGTGTCGACGAAACTCGTTCTTCATTTAACAAAACCCATGAAAATGGCTTAAATCATGTACAAAGATAGATCTTGATGATATTGCAATTAGTATGTCACGCCTTTTTTATACTCAATTGTTAACATAATTCAGAAATATCACCTTCTATGCATCTCATATTCATACCAAACATATCAGTGGAGCCAAATGATAAGTCACATATCTTTAAACAATCTTTATCTACATCAATTTCTGGTCTGATCAGTTCTGTAAATACAAGTTCTATGGTAAAAAAGCCATTCCTCCCTTCTCTTCCCAGGTTCCCATCATAATCCCCATATTGGTCCTCATCTCAGCCATCTTTCTTGTGCTGGCACCCATTATAGACAACCCTCAAATAGAGTATCTCTACGTGACTTTATTCATCTTCCGTGGAATTAGTTTCCAGACCATCCATTACAAAGTGCCCAGGTTGACCAGGAGAACTCTGTTCCTTTAACGCTTCCTCGAGGTCACCCCTGCGAACAAGAACCTCTAAAGACATTTTTATATCTTATCTCTTTAATTATATACTAATTACACATACGTCAACACAAGTTCTCAAATGTTTTATTAACTTACATTAAAGTCTTCATTTTCTTTTGAATTACAACCCTAGATCCACAACAACTATTCTGAACGCCTGTGCATTAGCCCTTTCCAAAATGTGCAGATTGCATCGGCCACAACGCCATGACTCCAATTACTAACGCATGAATGCAGAGGAGTTGCATTCAAATCAGACCGAGCTTTAAATCCCTGCTGGGACATGGAAGAGCAACTATCACATTATGATGAGGTAACGGACAGTAACTACAGGTGGCCTCCTCCTCCTCCTGATCAGCTGCCTCCTCATCAGCTGCCTCCTCCTCCTCATCAGGAGCCTCCTCCTCCTCCTTCCATCTGACCACTAGGGGCAGTAGTGCAATTGCTGGCTACAGTAACCTCTCTTGCCTGAGGTAGCAGTTGATGTGTGGTCGCTATGCAGGAGAGCCACGGTTTTCGGCTTCTCAATAAATGAGTCATGAGCAAAGTCTGTGGCAGTCCAGTTAATAGTTATTATTTAATAGTTAGTATATCCAATATACTACATCCATCCGAGCGTTGGAATCCCGAATGAGCTTCTACCTGAGCACGGCACTGCGTTTATGTCACACTTGGCTGTATGGGCTACTAAGGGTGAAGGCGCTCCGCTCATCTGATGCTAGATGAGAACATGGCGACCGGTGTGTTGATGTCCGCTCCAGTTCCTTCAGACTCGGAAATAGAAACATGTGAAAGTTAGAGGATTGAGATGATACATTAGGGACATTAGGGAGATACAGCGACTTCCAACTAGGAGGAAGCCTCTGACCGGAAACAACACCGCACACAGACGACGGCTTCCTGTCTGGCGCACTTTCGAAATGAACCATACTGCATCATGTCAGACCATGTGTAGTTGATCCCAAAATGCTCCACTTAAAGTGTAGTCTTCTACCACGTGGAAACATACTGAGCAGTACATCAAACACCCTCTACAGAACAGGGTCTCCTCCCCAGTGGTGTGTCATGCTACAGGCTTCTACCCTGACAGGGTGGTGGTGTTCTGGAGGAGAGACGGCCAGGAGCTCCATGAGCATGTGGACCAGGGGGAGGTCCTCCCCAACCACGACGGGACCTTCCAGGTCAGCGTGGACCTGGACCTGACCTCGGTCCCACAGGAGGACCGGGGGAGGTGCGAGTGTGTGGTCCAGCTGAAAGGCATCAAGGACATCTTCACCCCACTGGACCCAGCCCTCATCAGGACCAACTGGGGAAAGACTGGTCTTGGAGGGGATGGAGGTAGGGAACACATGTCTCACCACCTCCACCTGACCTCATCACAACCACTGCCAGGTCTACCTGGACACATCTGAAGCTACTTGGTCAACACCCAGCTCTCAGGAGGGTAGGGTTAGCCGTCTGGCTGCTAGATGAGAACATGGCGACCGGTGTGTGTCCGCTCCAATTCCTTCAGACTCGGAAATAGAAACATGTGAAAGAGGATTGAGACGATAGTTAACGTTGCAGTACATCAAACACCCCCTACAGAACAGGTGAGGGCGTTCCTGGGGCTGGCGGACTACTACAGGCGGCTCATCCCCGCCTTCTCACCCCAAAGGGTGCCTCAGATCCAGTGGACCGAGCAGGCATCGTTTGAGAGGGTTCAAAAGGCTCTCTGCGGGGAGCCGCTCTTGCACACGCCTAACTCTGACCTGCCTTTTGTCTTGCAGACGGACGCGTCCAGCAGAGGGCTAGGGGCCGTGCGGTCCCAGGAGGTGGAGGGCGTGGATCGCTCTGGGACCGAGAGGGGAGGTACAGCCCGTGCTGTCCCAGGAGGTGGAGGGCGTGGATCGCTCTGGGACCGAGAGGGGAGGTACAGCCCGTGCTGTCCCAGGAGGTGGAGGGCGTGGATCGCTCTGGGACCGAGAGGGGAGCTACAGCCCGTGCTGTCCCAGGAGGTGGAGGAAGTGGATCGCTCTGGGACCGAGAGAGGAGGTACAGCCCGTGCTGTCCCAGGAGGTGGAGGGCGTGGATCGCTCTGGGACCGAGAGGGGAGGTACAGCACGGTGGAGAAGGAGGTGGAGGGCGTGGATCGCTCTGGGACTGAGAGGGGAGGTACAGCCCGTGCTGTCCCAGGAGGTGGAGGGCGTGGATCGCTCTGGGACCGAGAGGGGAGGTACAGCCCGTGCTGTCCCAGGAGGTGGAGGGCGTGGATCGCTCTGGTACCGAGAGGGGAGGTACAGCACGGTGGAGAAGGAGGTGGAGGGCGTGGATCGCTCTGGGACCGAGAAGGGAGGTACAGCCCGTGCTGTCCCAGGAGGTGGAGGGCGTGGATCGCTCTGGGACCAAGAGGGGAGGTACAGCCCGTGCTGTCCCAGGAGGTGGAGGGCGTGGATCGCTCTGGGACCGAGAGGGGAGGCACAGCCCGTGCTGTCCCAGGAGGTGGAGGGCGTGGATCGCTCTGGGACCAAGAGGGGAGGTACAGCCCGTGCTGTCCCAGGAGGTGGAGGGCGTGGATCGCTCTGGGACCGAGAGGGGAGGTACAGCACGGTGGAGAAGGAGTGTCTGGCGATCAACGTCCTGCGTTACTACCTCCTGGGGGCGGTCGTCCACCCTCTGTTCACCACGCCCCCTGACTCCCTGCTTAGCCTCCCTGGGGCGTGGCTTAGCGCCGGCTGCAGACTGGGGCGCGTGGCTTAGCGTCGGCTGCAGACTGGGGGGGTGTGGCTTAGCGCCGGCTGCAGACTGGGGGGCGGAGCGGCTCAGCCGGGGGAACAGACGCAGCTGTAGGAGACGAGCACAATTAGGAAGGAGGTTACAAATCCTGACGTGGTGTTGTGTCTGCCTACAGTGACATTTCATGTTTCAAAATGTGAGTTTGAGTACTCGTTGAGATTGAGAAGGTGTATTCGATTAGTTTTTTTGATATTTCTGGCATTGTTCTTACTATCCATTTGTGAAGTTTGGATAAATTAATCGACTCAAATGTTATGACTCTTATACTCACTCACTAACATTCCTCACAACTATCAACAATTCCATTGAGGTTGAAAATGTATTTTTATTATAGACACTGTTCACACATTAAGTGATGTGTGACCTTTTACAGAGCGATATGACTCGGTAATTAACACCAGATAATATTTACAAATGCGTATTCTTTTAACTAACCGTCGTGAGGCAGGTCCTGTGTGGGCGTTCTCCTCCTCCAGCTTGAGGGTCCATCTCCTGGATGCATCTCCTTCTGTTCAGAAGCCTTCCTCATCCTCGTGTCCCTGTTGTAATTGGTCAGGGCCATGGTCGCCGCGGCGACGGCCTGCCTCGTCACCGGCGGAGTGCTATGAGATGAACACATTGTCATCAAACACTGGGTACAACATGTAATGAGGTTGCATAGCTGCCACTGATGGAGAGATGGGTCTGGCTGATGAGGGGTTAAATATTCATGAGAAATGTGAATGTGCATATTGATGAGGCATCACGTGACCCACTGAGATTCATGTTTCACCAGAAAGAGCCAGTGACCCCAAAACAGTTTTTTGTTTTAAACGCGGTGATTTGTCACATACGATCGTCCACATAATCCAGGCCATCTTATCACTGTTACTGAAATAAGTCCCCAATTAAAATTCCCATGGGCATTATTTGATAAGAAAATAGAAATAAATGGAGTTGAGTTGACATTCGTGTGTTGCCAACAACGCCTATAATTTGCCATTGTCCTGCAACACAAAGTCAACTCTTTAGTTGTAATGCAATGTTGTGGTATGTCTCTGCATCTGAATGGACATATTAAAACGGCATACATGCCTGCCCTTGCACAGTACAAGGGAATGCACTGTGTACCTTACATACTTGATGCACACTAGCATTTACGTAACCACAACAAGACACAATGCACTGATGAGATGCCTCTGCACAATGTGTTAAAGTTGTGTGGTGCTACTAGTATACAGGATGTATCTCCACAATGTGTTAAAGTTGTGTGGTGCTACTAGTATACAGGATGTATCTCCACAATGTGTTCAAGTTGTGTGGTGCTACTAGTATACAGGATGTATCTCCACAATGTGTTAAGGTTGTGTGGTGCTACTAGTATACAGGATGTATCTCCACAATGTGTTAAAGTTGTGTGGTTATACTAGTATACAGGATGTATCTCCACAATGTGTTAAAGTTGTGTGGTGCTACTAGTATACAGGATGTATCTCCACAATGTGTTAAAGTTGTGTGGTGCTACTAGTATACAGGATGTATCTCCACAATGTGTTAAAGTTGTGTGGTGCTACAGGATGTATCTCCACAATGTGTTAAAGTTGTGTGGTGCTACTAGTATACAGGATGTATCTCCACAATGTGTTCAAGTTGTGTGGTGCTACTAGTATACAGGATGTATCTCCACAATGTGTTAAGGTTGTGTGGTGCTACTAGTATACAGGATGTATCTCCACAATGTGTTAAAGTTGTGTGGTTATACTAGTATACAGGATGTATCTCCACAATGTGTTAAAGCTGTATGGTGCTACTAGTATACAGGATGTATCTCCACAATGTGTTAAAGTTGTGTGGTGCTACTAGTATACAGGATGTATCTCCACAATGTGTTAAAGTTGTGTGGTGCTACTAGTATACAGGATGTATCTCCACAATGTGTTAAAGTTGTGTGGTGCTACTAGTATACAGGATGTATCTCCACAATGTGTTAAAGTTGTGTGGTGCTACTAGTATACAGGATGTATCTCCACAACGTGTTAAAGTTGTGTGGTGCTACTAGTATACAGGATGTATCTCCACAATGTGTTAAAGTTGTGTGGTGCTACTAGTATACAGGATGTATCTCCACAATGTGTTAAAGTTGTGTGGTGCTACTAGTATACAGGATGTATCTCCACAATGTGTTAAAGTTGTGTGGTGCTACTAGTATACAGGATGTATCTCCACAATGTGTTAAAGTTGTGTGGTGCTACTAGTATACAGGATGTATCTCCACAACGTGTTAAAGTTGTGTGGTGCTACTAGTATACAGGATGTATCTCCACAATGTGTTAAAGTTGTGTGGTGCTACTAGTATACAGGATGTATCTCCATAAAGGATGATCTTCTCAGGTGAAACGTTGACATTAGGGAGATACAGCGACTTCCAACTAGGAGAAAGCCTCTGACCGGAAACAACACCGCACACAGGCGACGACTTCCTGTCTGGCGCACTTTCTAAATGAACCATACTGCATCATGTCAGACCATGTGTAACTGATCCCAAAATGCTCCACTTAAAGTGTAGTCTTCTACCACGTGGAAACATACTGAGCAGCTTTCAACCAATACCTTCTGGGTTCAAAGTTAAATAGATGCTCTGGATTGACTTAATATTAAAGGGTTATTATGTTGTGACAGATCTAGTTTTTTTAATTTGTGGTTTCTTGTTCTGTTCCAGTTCAGGATTAGGCTGTACTGACTATACTGCAAGGACTGCAGCACAAGGTACACACACACACACACACACACACACACACACATATATATATATATATACACACACACACACACACACACACACACACACACATATATACACACTACACACTGGCACACACACGCACACACACATATACACACACACATACATACACACACACACACACACACACACACACACACCTGTCTCAAGATGTTCTGTGTGTTCCTCGATGAATCAATCATGTTTTTTATATAACCCTTGGCCTCGTGGATGATGGCAAGGTGGAGCAGCCTGCACAGACAAAAGGGGTACAAGTTAAATGTTTTACTGCATATCCTCTCCCCAACAATGTATCTGTTCTTGACTGCATATCCTCTCCCCAGACCAGGTGTCCGGCCTGAACTGTGCATTGAACACGTTATAGATGGTAAATGGCGCCATCTAGTGATATCTCTGAGATGTTGTTTGCTCCACTCGACAAAAAGGGCTTCCCTCCTCTATTCAGGGCGCATTTTCTCCAGAACTCTGCTCTGCGTGGAGTTGCCTTTGAAACTGTCTTTTATATGCTGCAGCATATGAAATAAATCAACTACGGATATCCATTTGTCTTAGCTTTTATTCGAGCCAGCCACCAGTTATCTAATTTACTACAACACTGGTAAATTAAAGGAGGGATTGAAAGAGGGTGGAGGAATGCAATTGGTTAGAGTCACTTCCTCTGTCAGCGTATTCGAATATCGCATCGCTATAGGTTGCGATTACGTGCGGGTTCGTGGTGCGTGCACGGGATCTTTTTTCTTTTCTCGTTTTGTCGGGGACACGTTGGCAAAGAGTGAGAACGAGGAAGGACAGCAACAGAGACCAAGAAAGACAAGAGTGAGTCCACCTGGAGCTTCTGAAATTAGTTGCGTCTAGTGTGCGCGTTGTGGCGCGGAGCTCGCCGACGCGGGGTCTCTCTCAGTCGGGTTTATCGGAGAAGGAATTTGAAGTAGAGGTCTTGAAGAGTCCCCCGAGAGCTCACCCATTTTCCCAGATTAGCCGCTAAACTGCACATAACTGTTTCCCTTCTAGCGGAGAGTTATTAGTCTCCCCGTTTATGAGTCCATGCAATTTGTTGTCTAGTAAAATGATCGAGTTGGCTTATAATTATATGGAACCCTCCTAAGTAAAAATTGAGTTCAACACTTGAATTGAGTTGAAGATTCCCGTGATTTTAATAAGTATAAAACAAGGTCTATCAATAGAATAGTACAAGAATAGTACAAGAACGATGTAAGAACGATATTACAGATATATCAGCTACTCAGTACTGAGCTCTCAACACGTAAGAAGAGACAACGACACTCGCTCGAGCGCCGCAGGGCTAATACACACATGTCATTTGTCCGGTTGGGGTTTTTAAATGTTAAATTCCCGCCCTTCGGGTGGGATGGCTTTCTGTTGCTGGACATTCTTATCAGTTGCTAGACAGAATAACTGCTGTACTGGTTCTTTGTGTCCAAATTAGGAGAAAGTCTCCACTTTCAGTTGGGACGCCGTTATGTGTTGCGTATGGTAAAGCTTGTTCCACGTCGCTTTGTGGTTTTCTGTGTTCTGCTTTTAGATATTACTTCTCCACAGGCGTTAGAAATGATGAACTTTTGTCATGAGTCATTTGTCTTAACGTCTGAGTTTTCGAAACCTGGACTCCAGATGACCCTGTCTACTACAGAATGTTCTCGAGGCCTGAACTCGAGCTGACCTTTGTCTCTTACACAGTACATTTCCATTTGTCTTCAGTTTTCCGTCTACAAATTGTGGCCCAAAAAACGTTGGCCTGTGTTTAATGTGTTCACACCTTTGTGCTGCGAAGTACCGTAAAGGTTATCAACTTGAAAAGGGAAGAGTGAGCCTTATTGTTTCCCCCTGCGTGTTGTTAGGGCTCGGACCGCGTCGCAGCCAACCGCCCCAGCAAGCAATTAGCTGAGTTAATGAAGGCCATGTTTTACTGCTAAATGGTTTTTCTGTCATTCTTCTTCTTGCCTTTGAACGCCCAGCGTTGTTAGGCACCGTTCTTTGCTCGTACCTACTTCCTCATATTATATATTCATTCCATGTTCATCTGTTATTCATATTTTACAACAATAACGAAGGCTTATGGGGGAATCATAGGGCTCACCTCTGCTACACTCCTCTCTAAGCACTTGCATTAAGTTTGAATAAATCACTTGTAATATTAAATGTAAGGACTCGTTCGACAAACATACTGAGTACCTTCAACGGTGTATTCATGGGTTGGTTTTCTGTGTGTGTGTGCGCGTTCGTATGTGTGCGCGTGCATGCGTTCGTATGTGTGTGTGTGAGTGTCTGTGTGAGCAGACGAGCAGATGTACCGTTGCGAGGACTGCGACGAGCTGTTCTATTTCATGTAGGCTACCCCGTCTATGCTTCGCCTTATGGGCTTGTCCCGTGCGCGCACTCGCGTGCACTGAACATTTTTCAGCAATGCACCAATCAACGTGGGCACAGCCCACACTTCCCACGACACCGTGTATATAACGCGGCGCACAGCTGTGTTCGTCCTCTTTTCTTTCAGCATTTGCACTAAACTAAAATCGGAATTAACCGTGATGAATTCATGCAGCAGCGGCGTGGCGTTGCCAGCGGAGTTACGGCCCCTTTCAGGGCCTCTCTGCTCCTTGTAGACGGAAAACTGATGACAAAAGGAAAATGTACTGTGCAGTAGAAAAAGTCAGCTCGAGTGCAGGCTTCGAAAACTCTGTACACACAGCCAACAGGTTGAACCTGTACTAAATGGTTTCATCTGATCGTTTTCCATTAGTGGCCTTACAGTGCCTGGATGATCAGTTGCCGACAGTTCACCCATTACATCATTCGTTTAGTCAAATATTTCAACAAACTTGGTCAGTCGGGGCTTTCTTAATACAGTTATTTTTCCTATAAACGGGAGCTTTAAGCAATAGACTCACGCAATGGCCAGATTCATAATCCTACAGCAACAACAGCTAATGGAATGAACAGCACAAGCTATCATTTGCATGTGAAACAAAAACAGTCTATTACAGCCTCTTGTACCCGGTGTTTATAGATACAGATAGCTGCAGTAGCACGCCACATGAGCCAGGCTATTAATGTTTTGTGGATGTTTTTTAAGACTTATAGATTATCTGTGCACACTGCTCCCTGTCTGCTATTATCGCGATCAAAATAGTATGTTGGCTTGTTGATTTTGTTGATTTTTCTTTGTAACTGTGTAATATTTCTTTACTTTAGTGAATAGAAGAATTCGGACCAGGGGTCAGGGACTGACTCCTATCCAGGATGCGGTATTCCATGTAAAGTTAGGGAGAGACAAGGAAAACATTTATTATAAATGGATCAATGACACCAAAGGTAAGTGTGTGTCTATAACATGATCTGCAGTAGTATCAAGAGCTCTTGAACTGTACACAGGCACCTCCTGATTTGTGTCCTACATTTTACATGATGCCCCAGGGCTAACATCTTTATTATCTAATCAGATTAAAATTAAACCTGTGACATCACCAAAAGCCAAGCCATTGCAGCTCAACAATACAGTCAGCAAAATGCTGGCTACAAGTTGAACTCATAGGAGCAAATTACTATTTATGCTTTATTGACTAATTCTTGACATGACATTGTGATCTACTACTGACGTTTGCATGTATAAAGAAGTGTATATTATCATGACCTGTATAATGATCAGAGGTAAAGTAACCATTTAAATTTTCCCAATAGGACGTGGTGTATTTACAAAAGAATGTATTAGCAAAGGCGCATTCATCCTTGAGTATAGAGGAATCCTAAATACAAGCAAGGAGTTTGTGAAATGCAATACATCCATAAATGAGTATGCATACAACTTCAGGCATAATGGAGTAGATTATTGGTGAGTAAAATTTCATATGTTTTTCCCTGAAAAACTGTCGCAGGACAACGCAAAAGTTCATAGCCCCTTTTCATTCTTAGCTGCACCAAAATAAATCATAACTGTTATCTAATTAGTATTTTAGTTTGTTCAAAATTTAAAAAAAGATGGACTAAAGATGGATGTGAAATGTTATGCTCAACCTCTGTAATTTTATATTCTTTAGCATTGATGCTCCAAGTGACAATGGCTCACTTGGGAGGCTGGTCAATGATGACCCAAAACCAAACGCCAGGATGAGGAAGATTGTTGTTGATGACATCCCCCGCCTTTGCTTATTTTCAATTATGGATATAGCTAAGGGACAGGAAGTAACATATGACTATGGAGGAGTCAACCTGTCATGGCGTTTATACAACAAACAGACACAGAAGAAGGTATGTTGCGTAGATACTATTGTCAATTTCACTTAATGTATTTTTAGTAATTTACTTTATTTCTGTTTGTGGTCTCTTCCGTAGCCTTTATGTAAGATTGTTACATTGTAGATTATATTAATAATTATTGGCCGATACCAATGTGGTCACCATTACATTGTTCATCCCTAAAGTATGCATTTTGTACGCTCAGACAATCTCTTTTTCCCTTCAGAAAATGAGGTCTGGATCTCAACAGTATACTGAGGGGACCTCTGGTGTGAGTGACACCCCCATGAAAGACTGTGAGGTAGGCTGTATAGACATATAGGTGTGCTGGAGTTTAGGAGTTTATCTACTTACTCCACATCAAATAGACGGCCCCTCAGATCTATACCATACGAAGGCTATGTCATAGTTTTTTTGTAGGTCAATAATCCATTATTCAGTAAAGTTGCATGATACAAAACGGTATATACCACTATGGCCAATGTGTTTGTCAGTCTGCATCATGTTTGTGTATTTTTGATTATGGTTTAGGAGGACTTCATGTAGTTAGGGTTACTGTCTGACTTCCATGGCACATGATTGCATACTTCTATTTAAGAAGACATGGTTTTGTGAACTAGGATTGGCTAATATATTTGAGAGGATGCACTAATGTGACTCTCATTTAATGTTGTTTTAGTAATTGACTGTATTATTGTCTTGTCTGTATTCTATATGTAAGGTGTTCTCATTGTAGAATAGATATTACAGTAGAACTGCATATGGTTTCTGTATAATCTATATTTTTGTGAGAAAACTGTTTGTAATTGTAATGTCTACATGTATATGCAATGTGTATGCTCAGAATATATATTTTTCCTTTCAGAGCATAATGTCTGGATCTGAAGATCATATCAAAGGGACCTCTGGTGTGAGTGACACCCCCATGAAAGACTGTGAGGTAGGCTGTATAGACTGCTTTGTGTACTGGAGTTAAGGATTTTACATACTTAATCCACATCAAATAGATGGACCCTCAGATCTCTGTTTTACCATGGTTTGATTTAGGAGGAGTTCATGTAGTTAACACTATGGCCTGTGTGTCAGACTGCATCGTGTTTGTGTATATTTGATTATGGTTTATTAGGACATGGTTGGGATTAGGAGGACTTCATGTAATTAACACTATGGCCGTATGTCAGACTTATGCTTGTGTAAAGCAGATTATGGTTTAAGAGGACATTGGTTAGTTGACTAGGACTAAAAGAGAGGGCAATAATTACGTAACTGCTGGTGTAGTGTTGTGTTACAATGGTAATGTGAATACTGTCTGACTTCCATGGCACATGATTGCATACTTCTATTTAAGAAGACATGGTTTTGTGAACTAGGATTGGCTAATATATTTGAGAGGATGCACTAATGTGACTCTCATTTAATGTTGTTTTAGTAATTGACTGTATTATTGTCTTGTCTGTATTCTATATGTAAGCTGTTCTCATTGTAGAATAGATATTACAGTAGAACTGCATGGTTTCTGTATAATCTATATTTTTGTGAGAAAACTGTTTGTAATTGTAATGTCTACATGTATATGCAATGTGTATGCTCAGAATATATATTTTTCCTTTCAGAGCATAATGTCTGGATCTGAAGATCATATCAAAGGGACCTCTGGTGTGAGTGACACCCCCATGAAAGACTGTGAGGTAGGCTGTATAGACATATAGGTGTGCTGGAGTTTAGGAGTTTATCTACTTACTCCACATCAAATAGACGGCCCCTCAGATCTATACCATACGAAGGCTATGTCATAGTTTTTTTGTAGGTCAATAATCCATTATTCAGTAAAGTTGCATGATACAAAACGGTATATACCACTATGGCCAATGTGTTTGTCAGTCTGCATCATGTTTGTGTATTTTTGATTATGGTTTAGGAGGACTTCATGTAGTTAACACGATGGCCTGTGTGTCAGACTGCATCATGTTTGTGTATATTTGATTATGGTTTAGAAGGACATGGTTGGGATTAGGAGGACTTCATGTAGTTAACACTATGGCCGTATGTCAGATTTATGCTTGTGTAAAGCAGATTATGGTTTAAGAGGACATTGGTTAGTTGACTAGGACTAAAAGAGAGGGCAATAATTACGTAACTGCTGGTGTAGTGTTGTGTTACAATGGTAATGTGAATACTGTCTGACTTCCATGGCACATGATTGCATACTTCTATTTAAGAAGACATGGTTTTGTGAACTAGGATTGGCTAATATATTTGAGAGGATGCACTAATGTGACTCTCATTTAATGTTGTTTTAGTAATTGACTGTATTAGTGTCTTGTCTGTATTCTATATGTAAGGTGTTCTCATTGTAGAATAGATATTACAGTAGAACTGCATATGGTTTCTGTATAATCTATATTTTTGTGAGAAAACTGTTTGTAATTGTAATGTCTACATGTATATGCAATGTGTATGCTCAGAATATATATTTTTCCTTTCAGAGCATAATGTCTGGATCTGAAGATCATATCAAAGGGAACTCTGGTGTGAGTGACACCCCCATGAAAGACTGTGAGGTAGGCTGTATAGACTGCTTTGTGTACTGGAGTTAAGGATTTTACATACTTAATCCACATCAAATAGATGGACCCTCAGATCTCTGTTTTACCATGGTTTGATTTAGGAGGAGTTCATGTAGTTAACACTATGGCCTGTGTGTCAGACTGCATCGTGTTTGTGTATATTTGATTATGGTTTATTAGGACATGGTTGGGATTAGGAGGACTTCATGTAGTTAACACTATGGCCGTATGTCAGATTTATGCTTGTGTAAAGCAGATTATGGTTTAAGAGGACATTGGTTAGTTGACTAGGACTAAAAGAGAGGGCAATAATTACGTAACTGCTGGTGTAGTGTTGTGTTACAATGGTAATGTGAATACTGTCTGACTTCCATGGCACATGATTGCATACTTCTATTTAAGAAGACATGGTTTTGTGAACTAGGATTGGCTAATATATTTGAGAGGATGCACTAATGTGACTCTCATTTAATGTTGTTTTAGTAATTGACTGTATTATTGTCTTGTCTGTATTCTATATGTAAGCTGTTCTCATTGTAGAATAGATATTACAGTAGAACTGCATATGGTTTCTGTATAATCTATATTTTTGTGAGAAAACTGTTTGTAATTGTAATGTCTACATGTATATGCAATGTGTATGCTCAGAATATATATTTTTCCTTTCAGAGCATAATATCTGGATCTGAAGATCATATCAAAGGGACCTCTGGTGTGAGTGACACCCCCATGAAAGACTGTGAGGTAGGCTGTGTAGACTGCTTTGTGTACTGGAGTTAAGGATTTTACATACTTAATCCACATCAAATAGATGGACCCTCAGATCTCTGTTTTACCATGGTTTGATTTAGGAGGAGTTCATGTAGTTAACACTATGGCCTGTGTGTCAGACTGCATCGTGTTTGTGTATATTTGATTATGGTTTATTAGGACATGGTTGGGATTAGGAGGACTTCATGTAGTTAACACTATGGCCTTATGTCAGACTTATGCTTGTGTAAAGCAGATTATGGTTTAAGAGGACATTGGTTAGTTGACTAGGACTTAATGTACTATACATACTGTACATTATTGCCTATGTGTAATTTACAGTACATGACTACCTATATCATCTTTAATGTATACAGTTATGGGTTTAGAGCAGTGGTATCCATATGTGTGCCATGGAGGTCTGAGTACATTCATGTTATCATTCCAACAAAAGTATACACCAGCTGATTTCACCTATTACCTCACTCTTAACCAGAAAAAGAGGGAAATAATTAGTTAACTATGCTTGTGTAGTGTTGTTACAATGGTCATGTGAATACTGTCTGACTTCCATGATGCAATACTGCTATTTTAGAAGACATGGTTTTGTGAACTAGGATTGGCTGATATATTTGAGAGGATACCCCAATCAGAAACTCATTGAATGTCGTTTTAGTAATGCACTATATTATTATCTTGTCTGTATTCCATATGTTAGCTTTTCTCATTGTAGAATAGATATTACAATAGAAGATCATATGATTTCTGAAACATTTCTACAGTATTTTTTAAGTCAAAATGTAAATGGTTTGTGTATGCTCAGACAATCTCTTTTTCCCTTCAGAACATGATGTCTGGATCTCAACAGCATACTGAGGGGACCTCTGGTGTGAGTGACACCCCCATGGAAGACTGTGAGGTAGGCTGTATAGACTTATAGGTTTGCTGGAGTTTAGGAGTTTATCTACTTACTCCACATCAAATAGACAGCCCCTCAGATTTCTCAGTTTTACCATTTCAAAGTTTTGTCACAGTTTATTTGTGTGTAAACAGTGTGCAAAACCTATAAATCAGTATACATTCATTAGGGCGTATTGTTTTGTGAAAGCACAAACATTTCTTAAAATCAGTTTGTTACTGCTCAAGAAATGCACAAGAAATGCTTAAAATGTGTTTGTTAAATAATTACATACAAGACATTCTGTTTGTAAACGAATTCTTCTTTCCCTTCCTGATATTATGACATTGTTTCAAGATTTTGGAGGATTCATTTATGCGGACAGAACAGAATAGCAACCATTAAAACCATGTTTGTAAACAATTTTACAAGCAAAAGTTAATCGTACATTCATACCCTTTTGTGCATTTCTAAGCATATTTGTACCTGATAGTAATGTTTAAACAAAACATTTATTTAAATTACAACCGCAAGTATTATCTATCTGAATTAAATATTTCAGGGATGTATCTAATTCAGAAGATTCAAATGCAATTTAACTACATCAAACCAAATAAAATTTTGTGTTGTAGTTGAGAAGCATTGAATCATGATCTCACTTGTTAATAGGGAAAACATTTCTTACACAAAGATGAATTTTTACCAATAGGAAGTGCAGAATGGATCACATCATGTAGCTGATGGTCCCGCAAAGCATGTGAGCTACTACACTAAAGATACTGGTAAGTGTTGTGTAAATATAATCCATAGTT
The DNA here is from genome assembly GCA_026745465.1 of Lota lota. Lineage (NCBI taxonomy): Eukaryota > Metazoa > Chordata > Actinopteri > Gadiformes > Lotidae > Lota > Lota lota. Next base: position 20,028 of record JACYXH010000444.1, read on the forward strand.
CTACAAATTCCTGACTTGGGCCCGTATTATATTAATAGTTTGAAACTGCTTAAGGGGCTACTAAGTGATGACAGTGATGTAATGTTTCTAAAAAAAGTTACTCCAAAAGATTTCAGATTTTAAAGGGGATTATACTATCTATCACTGTTCTATGGTAAAACTTTGTAGATCAAATTACCTATTTTCCCCTTGTACCAGAGAGAAGACATGATAAAATGAATATAATTTGTCTTTTACTTTTTTCTATGTAGACTGTAAGAGGCATTTCGTTTTTCAAGAGCAAATATCTTCCTTTGAGAAATGTTTGGTTTGCGGTGGGCCATTCTGCTCGCTGAAGTGGCATGGGCTGAGATGCAAAGGTTAATGTCAAGATCATTGTTTTGTCCATGATTTAAAAAAACAAAGATCCACCCAGTGTAATATAACACACCAGTGTAATATAATTAATCTGAATGTCGACACTGGAAAGTATCAGTGCATAATTGTTCACAATTCAAGATTCCTATTCATTAAGTTCCATATTTATTCATTTCAGTGTCCTTATTACTTTTATTTCTAGGATTAACAGATTACATTTTATACTGTAAAAATCCGTCATTCATCTAAAATGTGTATTCATGTACTATGGAAAGTTCTTTGTACTTCAAATGGTAACATACAATGTCTGTTATGAAATCAAAATCAAATTAAATTGAACTGTTGTTAAACAATAATATATTATTTTCCAGTTTGCTCCTCTGTGTGGCATTCATACTGTTTCAAAAGACGGAGAACATGTGTAAGTTTTTCTTTTTTAAGACAAAATTCCATCTAACCAATTGTGACAGAAATTGAAAAGTTTTAGTTTATATGCTCTGATAGAAGGGCTCTAACAATTTTTGTTTTTCAGAGAAAATCTGATAACAGTCAAGAGGAAGAAGAGATAATGTCGTCGGGGGAAGAATACATCCCCTGCTCTACATCTAATTCTGAATCTGAATCTGAGAATGAATTTGAACGTCCAGTTACGAGTCAAGTAAAACCCAAAGCACCTGCATTCAAAGAAAAAGCAACTAGCTACCTGGAACCTCAAATAGAGACTCCTGTGGACCCAGCAGTGACATGTGAACAGAGAGATAACCACCAAAAGCAGACAGATGACACCTGTGACCAAGCAGATTCAGCTACCATAGCAGAAAGTGGACCTGTGGACCTGTCTGTGACTTGTGAATGGAATGAAAATCTCCAAAATCAGACAGATTTCACCTGTAAGCAGGCAGATTCAACCACCATAGCAGGAAGTGGACAGAATTTCTGCTTCGTCTGTGGAAAGGCTCAATCAAAGATAGCCAGACACTTTAATGTTCATGTAAATGAAGATGCAGACATTGCGAAAGCACTGAGCTATCCTGCAAGGTCAAACCAAAGAAAGGAACTGCTGGAGATCCTTAGAAATAGGGGTAACTTTAAACACAATAATAATGTCATGAAAAAAGGAAAGGGTGTTTTGAAAGTTAAAAGAAGAGGTAAATCTGAAAACGGAAAATATGAGTATTGTATCCATTGCCATGGGATGTTTATGCGACAAGAGCTCTGGAGGCATATGAGAAGATGCTTCTTGAAATCACAGAAAGAAGATGAGGATCAGAAGGGCAGAAAAAGAGTTCTGACCATTGCAGCACTGGGAAAGTCTTCTGTTTCTGGAGTCATTGAGGAGGGCATGTTAAAGATGTTGAGTCGCATGAATGATGATAATATTGCTCGTGTGGTCCGCAATGACTTTGGCCTCCTACAGTTTGCCAATTCTCTTTACAACAAACATGGACAGGACAAGTCAAAGCACGAATACATACGGCAAAAAATCCGTGAGCTAGGAAGATTTTTAATCACTCTACGCAAGACACGTCCAGATATGTCACTGGAGGATGCAGTAAAGCCAATACATTTCATGGATGTTATTAAGGCTGTAAAAGAAACAGCAGGCTTCAACAAAGATCAACACACATACAGGACACCATACCTTGCCTTAAAGATAGGACACTCCCTTTTAAAAGTGAGTGAAATATTTCATTGTCACGCCCTCATGACAGAAGACACTGAACTTGCACAATGTACTAAGGCATTCCGGAAGTTATATCAAACAAAGTGAGCTGAGTACATATCCCACACTGCTCTATGCACAATTAGCGAGTCCAAATACAACAAACCAACCAAATTACCACTGACACAAGATATCCAGGCACTTACCAAGCATTTACAGCAGCACACAGAATCTGCCTTCCCAGCCCTCAAGAAGGAAGCGTCAGAGCAGAATTACCATCATCTGGCAAGGCTAACACTGACCCAGATTATCCTTTTCAACCGAAGACGTGTGGGAGAAGTCTCAAAAATGACTCTGAAAAACTTTCTTGAAAAGGATGACTCATATGCTCACCAAGAGTTGGGCCTGTCAGCATATGAAAAGAGCTTGTGCAACCACTTCACCAGGGTTGAACTGAAGGGGAAGAGAGAAAGGAGGGTTGCGGTGTTGCTGACGCCAGAAACCAAGAAAGCCTTGGATCTCCTGATAGAAAATAGGAAGGAATGTGGTGTGTTGGATGAGAACCAGTACCTGTTTGCAAGGCCACGATGTATGACCCATTACAGAGGACATGACTGCCTCAAAAAGTTTGCTTCTGAGTGTGGGGCAAGGAAACCTGAGTACTTAAGGTCCACACAGCTGAGGAAACAAGTGGCTACTACGTCACAGATTCTCAATCTAAAAAACAATGAAATGGATCAACTGGCAGACTTCTTAGGCCATGACATAAGAGTCCACCGAGAATACTACCGGCTCCCAGAGGCCACTGTTCAGGTAGCCAAGATATCAAAACTGCTTCTTGCACTGGAAAGCGGAAAATTGCTGGAGCTTCGAGGAAAAGGTCTTGATGATTTGGAAGGTATTTAAAGTATATCAGTATGTTAACAAAATATAATGGAGTAGAACCCATACACTAAATATAATTTTTGATATTAAATTAAAATCTCTGGCCATCCAGTTGTAAGTACTGTCAATATTTGTTAAATGGACCAACTACAGATGTGTTTTTTTGTATTTTGTTCCTTTTGTTCACACAGATGATGGCGATGATGACAGCGATGATGATGACGATGATGACAGCAATAATGAACATGACCATGACCTTGAAGACAACTTTGGAGCCACCAGATCTCTGGGTGCTGCCTCAGAGAGTAATGGTATGTATTGAATATTAACGGCATAAGAAAAGTATACAGAAGCACACACATGTAAAAATTAATTAATTTAAATTTAAAATAAATTAGCCTTTGCGCTCATGAAGGTGTATTAGTAAATTACCACCACATGTGATGTTGGTGTGTTTACAGTCTTCTAAGAATATTGCTCACAAAGAACACCTAACAAGACGAAAACTCGCCAGAGTGCAACCTCAATTCTACTTTATGTTGCAGAGGGTTGTTCATTGGATAAAATCCAGATTTAATTGAATACCTTTTGTCCTTTTATAGGGAGATCTCTGTGATATGAAGATAATTCTTTAACAATTGCATTGTATACATTATAGGTCAAACCACTGGTGCAGCCTGCAACAAAGCTGCTTCATCAACTGGTGGATTTATCACTGGAGACAACGGTATGGTTTGATTGTTTACTTCATTGATTAAAAAAAAACTGGATACTTGTTTTATCAAAAAATATTTATGAGGATATTATTTTATGAGATACCAAGCAATTCTAGACTGAAAGGGACACTTCCATTTAAATGTCCATCTATCCCCATTTATTTGTCATAATGAGTAGTCTTCAATAATGCCTACTGAACTACTAAAGTTACATAAACATGCAAACAAATGAAGATGTAATCCAATATGCTTTTTGTCTAAGAGTGCTCCCTTTAGGTCACCTCATCTTATCACCTTAACTAGAGATGTTTAGCTTCTCCACACCACACTAACAACAAGATGTGTGGTTGTATCTCATCTGGGGATAGTGTACAGCTATAGCAATTTCTAAATTGTTAAAATGTTAACTGAATCGGTCAGCCATTTAGACTTTAAAGAGGAAATGAAGCAAAATCGGAAGTGAAGGTGCTATTACAGATGTTTTATCCATCATAGTCTTGTGCCCATAGTCAAAACTGCCAAAGTAGCGATTTGGGAGAAAACTGAGAATAGTTTGTTGTTTTATAATTAGGGCGCAGCCATTTTGAGCTACGTCTCGAGAATGGTACGGTCTATCTGACAGCTACAGCGGTGAAGATTCTCAGAATAGTTAACATTAGGAGGTACAGATAATGGTCCTAGCGCATTGATCTGGGCTACATCGCAAATAGCAACATACAGGCATTCGTTAATATTCTACCTATCGTCCTGCTAACATAGTAGGGCACCTGAGCACGGGTGGCCCGAGAATAACTTGTAAAGCATACCAGATCACCCAGCAGGCTAACGTCAGCTACTGCTCTACAAAAAAAATCAACTTGGTTGTGGTTTGATTGTCCTTATGGTTCATAGATTTAGCAGATCGGTCAACAGCTATATGAAGCCGAAAGTTCAAGATAATTATTGTAACTGTCTATCTTGCCACAACCCACAATACAGCAGGTTGTGAATGCAATGAGGCTAACCTTATTCAGCCTAGTTTGCTGATGTCTGATGTGATGGCCATGTAAGATGGTTCTTATCTAATATATTGATATGGCATCATTCTTACCTTTGTGTGCAGTGTACTTGTTGCACAGGTGATGGTGCCTCAAATGTTGTATTTAGTTGCAACTTTTTTGGAGGTAAAAGTGAAATCATCTGAGTTACCTCAGACTACAGTCTTTTGCAAAAAGACAGCTAGAAATAACTATTTACATTACCCAAGTTATCATCCACAAAATCTGTATCTTTGAACGTATTTTTTTAATCATCCATTGCATGGATTAGGATTGTAAATAAGCACTATAGGACAACAAAACAACAACAATGCAAAAGTTAGCCGTGTGTTTGGCGATTGTTTTTTTTTCATTCTTTGTTGGATTTAATCACCTTATTAACACATTTTGATATCATGTTTCCTTTAGAGCCTGTCAGAGTCACAAAGAAGGCCTATGTGAAAAAGGCATGGACTGCTGCGGAGGTCACCGCTGTCATGAAACACTTCAAACACCACATCAAGCGTGGACATTTGGCTACTAAATCAGAGTGTGAGGCCTGCAGAAAGGCAGAGCAACCAATTTTAAAGAGACGGACAATTCAAAATATAAGAGACTTTGTCCGGAACAAAGGAATGGCAATGAAACGGAAAACTGCTCATGGAATGTCATGTAATTTAAAGAAAAGAGGAAGGAGAGCAGAGAGGAAGGAGACAGGAGAATGAAAGTAGAGCAGAGAGAGGAAATAGAGAGGAGAGATGAAAGAGAGGAGAGATGAAGGAGAAGAGAGAGGAAGGAGAAAGGAAGTACATAGGAAGGAGAGAGGAAGGAGAGAGGAAGGAGAGGAAGTAGATAGGAAGGAGCAGAGATAGAAGTAGATAGGAAGGAGCAGAGAGAGGAAGTAGATAGGAAGGAGCAGAGAGAGGAAGTAGATAAGGAGCAGAGAGAGGAAGTAGAAAGGAAGGAGCAGAGAGAGGAATAGATAGGAAGGAGCAGAGAGAGGAAGTAGATAAGGAGCAGAGAGAGGAAGTAGATAGGAAGGAGCAGAGAGAGGAATAGATAGGAAGGAGCAGAGAGGAAGTAAATAAGAAGGAGCAGAGAGAGGAAGTAGATAGGAAGGAGCAGAGAGAGGAATAGATAGGAAGGAGCAGAGAGAGGAAGTAGATAAGGAGCAGAGAGAGGAATAGATAGGAAGGAGCAGAGACAGGAAGTAGATAGGAAGGAGCAGAGAGAGGAAGTAGATAGGAATGAGCAGAGAGGAAGGAGAGAGGAAGTAGATAGGAAGGAGAGAAGATAATGGAAATAGAGAGGAAGGAGAGCAGAGAAACCCAAGGAGAGGAGAAAAGGAGACAAGAGAGGAAGGATTGTGTTATTTGTTATATGTTGGTATATGGTTAAGAATAAGCATGTTATGTTGTTATACGGTTAAGAATAAGCATGTTATGTTGTTATATTGTTAATAATAAGCATGTTATTTTGTTATATGGTTAAGAATAAGCATGTTATTGTTAGTGCATTGGTTTTATTTAATTAAATAAATATGCACCGATAATACAGTGTCATTCATGTGTGATGTGGAATTGGTCTTTTAAAACACGTGTCCTCATAACAGGAATTGGTTGTGTGTATGTGTATAGTCCCTGTAAACCCATGTGTCCTCATTATACAGGATCTGGTTGTGTGTATGTGTATAGTCCCTGTAACCCTATATGTCCCCCTAAACACTAATCGTGAGGTGTCCCTGTAAAACTGTACCATGTCAGGTGTGTCATTTGATCATGATCCCATCAATAATAATGCATTTTGAAGTGAGATGTATCTTATTGAGATCAAATCAGATTTTTTGATGTATTTATTTCATTGATAGGACATTGGGAAAGGGGTGTCCCCGTAAACCATGATTCTGCTGGTCTGTCCTCGTAAACACTATATACCTGTATGTGTGTGTGTGTGTGTGTGTGTGTGTAAAGGTACATGTTTGTGTGTGTGTGTAAAGGTACATGTTTGTGTGTGTGTGTGTGTGTGTGTGTGTGTAAAGGTACATGTTTGTGTGTGTGTGTGTGTGTGTGTGTAAAGGTACATGTTTGTGTGTGTGTGTGTGTGTGTGTAAAGGTACATGTTTGTGTGTGTGTGTGTGTGTGTGTGTGTGTGTAAAGGTACATGTTTGTGTGTGTGTGTGTGTGTGTGTGTGTGTGTGTGTGTGTAAAGGTACATGTTTGTGTGTGTGTGTGTGTGTGTGTGTGTGTGTGTGTGTGTGTAAAACAAATGAAGTGGAACAGTTCAAGAACACACAAAGTACTTCATATTTTATTACAATCCTGTGAATGTTTACTAGTAATCCATCCCTAGCCAAAGGCCATTTTCAATTGCTGTTCATGTTTGTAGTATTACAGGCAAGCTGAGCTGTGTCCTGTGTGAGAAGACGGGGTTTGTTCGCCTCGACAAACACTTGGTAGAAGTCCACCACTGTGACCAAGAAGTGAGTAAACATTTAAGATGATATGTAACCTTTATTGAGCCCCATGACTAAAATCCATGACACAGCATAATGGAAAGGTTAACATCCACAAAACAGTTTTTAATATCAACTATGTAAAACAATTAAATGTGCAATAAGAAATCAATGACTAACAAATATATATTGCAATTGTCTCAGCTTGATGTTTATAATTCGATTATAAGTGATTAATTTGTTGTACTCATTATGATAACTTGCAGGAGGTGAATAACTCAATGACCTTGGCTAAGCAAGCCCTTGCAGTGAACAGGCTTGGGGAGCTGAGGGCAACAAACCCGGAAATACCGATGGTCTCTACGCTTGATCTCAAGGTCACTGGCTTTTTCCAATGTATTTTTATCCACGGGGTTATGAATTAACAAGTGATGATGTCCTGAGCACAACTTTGAAATGCAATGTACAACAATCATTAAAATGAAAAGACTTGTCTATCTAACCCAAATTGTTTGGTATTGCTATTTCAATGACCCACAGCCCCAATTTGGAGAGAGGGAGGCGGCAGACACCGAGGACGAGGAACCTGGGCCGTCTTCCTGCGCTGGTGCCAGCGTCCCTGCCACGCCACAACGGGAGTCATCCCCCCCGCGTTCGTGCCACTCAACGCCCCTGAAACGGTCATGTCTCCTTACAATTTGTTATTATCCGAAAGTCCTTGTACAATAATTTCAAATTACAAGTCACCATCTGTTGGCGTTAATGTCACCGTGCAGTTCCAGGGGTCTAAGGTGACATCGTCAAACGTCCACCAAGTCTGCCTCTTCTTTTGTCCCCAATTCAGGCTGGTGGAGACGAGAGGGCGACCATCGGTCCCTGCACGTCCTGTGATGGTCTCAATCAAAGGGTGGAGGCCCTTGAACGCTACGTTCGGAAGCAGCAGCAGGACGCAGTGATGCAGAAGGCGACACCGTCATCTTCCGGTTCGGCGGCCGTGTTTCACAGCCCCAGCCCAAAGAAGAAATATCAGCACACGGCTCGAACGCCGCAGCTGAAACGGACTTCGGTCGGTAAGTACTACTGTCTTCCTCTCTGTGGTCCTGCAGGAAGTGTCGTTATTAATTTAAAAGTGTGTGATTGGAAGGCCCCCTCGGACTGCAATACAGTGATTTTGATCTCCACATTACCGGGGATATGTTGTCATGCAGGCAAAGCGTTGTTGGATTTCCAAACAGCTTCTCTGGGCTGCAAAACCCGACCCAAGGACAAGGAGAATGCCAGGACCCGGCGGTGCCATGCTCAACGGTTCTGCACGTACATGTCCAAGGGTGAAAAGCCGAAACGCGGAATGAGGGTGCTTTACAACATCTCAAAATTGCTAGCGTAAGTAACATACATTTTGACCACCCCGTTGGTTGAAACTGTGAAGTACTGTTTTAAGAAAGACTTATCGTTTGACTGGTAACTTTTGTTTGTGCAGTTGGCCTGCTGTGCTGAAGGAGTCAGGCTACAAATGCACAACAATTAAGAACATGTTGTGCAATGTCAATGCCTTCCTTGTCCATCTGGACATCTTTCACCGGGTGTCCAGTAAGATGACATCGGTGCATGTTCAGCAGCTGCAGCACACAATCCGCAGCATGCAGAGCGACATCCTCAGGGATGTGGTCAGTCACCGGCAAGTCGTCAAGCGGACCAAAAGCAGTACGTTTAATTTATCTGTGTAGTTAAAGTTAGGTCAAATTTTGTAATGATGGGACCTAACCAAAGTACACAAAACAACCTACATATAAGTTCATTGAATTGTTTGACTGCTAATAATCCACTGTTATGTTTTGCTTTTTCAATGTACAGAGCACACCCTCAGTGCCGGCAGCCAGCAGGCTTTTCTGCAGGCGGGAAAAAAGCAGATCCCCAAATTGCTCAGTAAGTAAGACACATACATAAAGTCATTTGGTTTGCCGAGCATGAAATGATGGGCCAATTAACACAGACTTATATTTGCAGAACAACTTCAAGCAAAAGCTACCCATTCCGAAGTGGATCTGGCATATGGGCTACATCTGTGGCTACCTGGCCATAGTGAGTGGCCACCGGCCGGTGGTCTTCACATCAATGCGGTACTGGAAGTCATCGACGCCGAGTACAAGCAGGAGAAATATGTGGTGTGGGTGAGTTACATGAGACCTTATTTTGTAGCGTGCTTTATTCATTCCATGTATTTATTTAAGGTTTCTCTACTTTTTAGGTGTGGTTCACTAACATGTCTTTATTTTCGAAACATTTCAGGTCAAGGACCACAAGACCCAGAAGTCTTTTGGCCATGCCACACTCCCCTTGTACGCGGAGGAGTACCAGTGGCTCAGGGATATTGCAGACGTTGTCCACGGCCTGTTCCCTGAGTCTGAGTTCCTCTTCGTACGGCGTGACGGCCAGCCCGTTAAGAAACTGAACCAGCTGCTCCGCAATGCCTGGAAACACGCTGGATTTTCCGGGGACATCACCTTTAACATGGTGCGGTCCAGCGTGAGCACCCAGGTAAGTCTGGACCATTAACCTTAACCACTCCACCTTCATGCATGAGTATGAAAGCAAACATACCTTACACCTAAGTTGTCTGAAGTTTAACACTCGCTTATGTCCTCTTCCAAGGCAAAGAAACACCTTACAGCCGAAGAGCGGAGCCGGGTTGCCACCTCCATGTGCCACGACGTGGCTACGGCAGAAAAATTTTACTGCCCAATTCCTGACCTCTCAGATGCCTTCCAAGTGAGGCAACTGAGGATGAAGGCGTTGGTGGAGGGTGTGGACGACACGGAGGAGGAGCAGACAACTGACGACGACGGGGTCAGTCGTTTATGACGACTCCCCGGACACAAGCTCCCCCCTGACGCCAAGGTCACCACAGTCACCCTTGGCAGAGTGTGTTGTCGAGGAAGAGCCCACCCCAGCTGGCCCTTCCCACTCACCACCCAGCAGTTGCCGGACCACATCGAAGCCACGTGTATTAGTGTATACAGAATCAGAGGACGACCAAGACGACGACGACGACGACTCCCAGCAGTCAGCCCAGCAGTCCGCTGGAGAGGAGGCAGCACAGCCACGGAGCGGCAGTACAACATCTTGCCGCAAACTTTCTTTCAACGCGGATGTCCCCCAACTTGCTACACCTAAACCTACACCTACACCTACACCTACACCATGTATAAAAAAAAATCTTGTAATTAAATTGAAGCGGATGCCATTATAGTTTAGGGTTATGAAGTTGTTTTTTAAAGAATACATTGCTAGTTAAAATGTTTGTAGTCATTGTTGATATTTAGTAAAATGGTGCAATGTATTCATAAATTTTAAATTGTATTGTTATTATGCTTGTTATATTTCTAAAAATTTAAGTTATAGGGTTACTTAAGTAAGGGTTGCAATGTTTAAATGTTTACAGTTAAATATTATTACAATTGTGATTTAGTCAAATTGACTTTTGTTGTGTTAATCGTTAGGTTAGGGTTAGTCATATAGGATTGATAATGTTTTAAATAGGTACTGTTAAGCTTTAATGTTATGCCTTTAATGCACCCTAACCCTTAATCACATTAGTAATTTTAATATCATTTACTTGTTTAAATTTTGTCAAATTGACTTTAGTTTAGTAAATCCTTAGGGTTTGTACATGTAGTATAGATAATAGTGTTGGAATTGTTAATGGCATCCTTTAATGTAGTATAATAAATGTACATTTGATAATTTTATCAACGGCATCCGTCTTTGTCAATATTCATTGTTTGTAGGTTCCATGAAGTTATTACTTTAGAGAGTACTATAGTTGTAGGGTTTACTGTACACAGTAGTTCGACAAAACATGTTCTATTTGCAATACACTATCATTTTATTAGTACTAGTATTAATGTTATTACAACCTATCTCATTCAGGGAATTAATTAAAATAGGCCCCGATTCAGACTGCAAAACATCCAAATTCAGACTGAAAAATTCATATATATTAGCAAGGTTAGGGTTCGAACCCTTAATTAGGGTTAGGGTTAGATGGGAGGGGGGAAGTTAGGGGAGGGGGGGAGAGGGTAAATTAGGGTAGGGGGAGAGGTGGAAGGGGGGAGGTGAGGGTGCGGGGAGAGGTTAGGGTTACGGTTAGGAGAGAGGGGGGGGTAGGGGAGAGAGGGGGGACTATGAGAGAGAGAGGACTGAGAGAGGGGGGGCATGAGAGAGGGGGTACTGAGAGAGAGGAGGGCATGAGAGGGGGCATGAGAGAGAGAGGGGGGACTGAGAGAGAGAGGGGGGCATGAGATAGAGGGGACTGAGAGAGACAGAGGGGGGCATGAGAGAGGGTGGCCTGAGAGAGAGGGGCATGAGAGAGAGGGGCATGAGAGAGAGGGCGTGGGGGGGGGACAGATCTTTTGTCTGCGCCTCACAAGATGCGGCGGCCGTGAATAACATTGCCCTACTTTCCTCTGCCCTGTCGGCCATGACAGCTGGCAAGGATTCGTTCATGCGACGTGGAGCAGCAGCGCCAGGCAGCGAAGGGGCAGAAATCACGGAGGCTGGCGCCCACGTGGGACCGACCTACGTCTTTTTCCCTCCCTAATAAAGATTTGAAAGCCCCTTCGACCGAACGGCAGTACATCTTTAAAGAGCTATACCCTTTAAGCCGTCCGCGCCCTGCGCCTGTCGTGCATTCCTGTTCCCCTCAGCCTCTCCCTCCCTCTCAGCCTAGTGAGCCTAGTGATTTTTTTAGTGCCCCTGGGTCTGCTCTTTATGCGCAGACTACAGCGGTGGATTTGCTCGCCAGAGACTGGACCCCAAGCGACACAAGCGCAGGTTACTGTTCGTCCCTCGCTCGGTGTCGCCAGACCTGAGATGTTGGGGGAGTTCCCCGGCTCTTCTCAGAGGGGTTCCCCTAGGCAGAGTCACGTCTCATGTGGTGGTCTTCACGGACGCCTCGTTGACGGGTTGGGGAGGAACGTGCCTTTCCAACTCGGTCGGAGGCGAGTGGCCGACTCTCCCCGCTCCACACATAAATGTGCTGGAGCTCACCACGGTGAGGAAAGTGCTTGTACATTTCTCTCACCTGGTGCACGGCCGCCACGTTCTGATCCGAATGGACAGCGTGTCAGCGGCGGCATACATAAACAAACAAGGGGGAGTGCGCTCCGCTGCTCTCCACCGAGCAGCAGTCGAGCTCTGGCTGTGGGCTCATCAGAACCTGCTCAGCCTGAGAGCCCTGCATATCGCGGGTGCCCTGAACTTTGGGGCGGACCTCATGTCTCGCGGTGGTCCCCGCCGAGACGAGTGGCGGTTACATCCCGACGTTGTCAGACTGATCTGGCAGAGGTTCGGGATGGCTCAGGTGGACCTTTTTGCGTCCAGAGAGAACACCCACTGTAGTCTGTGGTTCTCTCTCAGCCCTCAGGATCTTCCCCCGTTGGGGGTGGACGCGATGGCGCACACACCGTGGCCGCGGGAACTCTTATATGCGTTCCCGCCGCTTCTCTGATTATACACGGCTCATCTCATTTGCACATGTGGTTTATTATGTTTGTTTTAGATCTGTTTAATTAATAGGGTGATGAATGGATTTCAATCACAGAGTATCTCACTGCCCTACATATGATAGAACTGTAAAGTTTAGGATGTCAATTCTTTACACTTAATCTACTGAGAATTCAGTTAGTTAGGAACTGGGGTGGGGGACATGGGAGTAGTCCAATTTCTAGGCCCGATGCATAGGGTGTTGTGATTGGTCAGTGCTTGTAGGGGGAATTCACACATTTTGGGAATATAACCGGAAGCCTGGTTCCAGGTCAGGGGTTTTCTGCAAACCAACTCAGGTTTTGCTATTACTATTTAGACATCTAATGATAGATGCAGGCATGGGTCGACACGTAAGCACCTCATACAGTGTTAGATGGCTTATTCCGTTAGCTTGCATATGATAACTCATTAGTGCTAGTGGCAGTGCTTCTACCCAATTCAATTTAACAGTTGCACAATTTTAATTTTAATTTTGGTCGAGTGTCCCATTCACTCTTTCCACCATTCCCTGTGAGGGAGGATGGTACACAACACAACCTAGCCTTTGTTGGACATGCAGCTGCTGTTACACTTGCTTCACTTTTTTTATTTTACTTTTTATAAACGCTGAGCCATTGTCTGAGCTTATTTATGTCGGAATTCTAAACCTTGCAATGACTTCTCTACTCTGAATTCTGATCACAGTAGCTGCACTTTGATCTTTTGATGGGACTGCCTCTACCCATCTGCTGAATCTGTCAATGACTACTAACATGTACCTTTTCCCATTTACCTTCTTAATCATGTCAACGTAGTCTAACACCAGATTTCTAAATGGTCCCTCAGGTGTGGGAATATGTCCCAATTAAGTAGTGATTGTTTTTCTTATGTTGTTTTTTCTAGTTTACCTCTCATTCACGAAGTTGATTGTCAACCATTGTTTGCAAGAATGGTGACCAAAATCCTTGTTTTCAGATTTCTCTCACTACTTCCCCCCTTGCGCAATGGTCAAAACCATGCGCACTAATGATAAATAAAGCTAACGCCCGTTGGTGCCAGCAACATCCCATCGTGGGTTCTCCATAACCCTGTGAGGGTGCCCACAGCACCTCTCTGTAACCACGTTTTGCTCATAAACTCCAGGTTTGTCCTGCATGCGGACAACAGCTTCTTCAGCAGGTGCAGCCTAAGACATGGTTAATATTGCCCGGTCTGTCCTGCTATTGTTCAAGGCTCCCTTGGCAGCCCCGGTCTGGCACCTAATACTTGGGCAATCGCTGGTCCGTGTGTCGATCGCTCGTCGTAATATCTAACCTTAGCCATATCCTTAACTAACATTAACTAACCTTAACTAAAACTAATCTACTGGGAAGGGAAAATGAAGCCAGTATATTCAAAACTAAAGGTCTATGTGTGGTGGGTTTACCATCAGCCACATTGAAACCACGCTGTTTCCAAAATTGACCAAAGTCATGTACTAAACCGAAAGCCAGTATATAGTCAGTATATACCGTGAGCTTTATCAGCAAAAAAGGCCACATGCCCTGGCTCAGTCCACCACTTCCGCTCCTGACTCCTGATCCTCCTTCATCTATCACCCCGCACGGCTCTTCCTATGATGGTTTCATCTCGTCACTTCATGATCAAGTGAGTCAGCGCTCACAGTGACTCGGCCAAGTAATCGTGACTGTGCCTGCCTTAGGTTGTCCCGGGGTTTCAAGAGGGGATCTTACCCGTCGTTGGCTAACCAGCCTTCCATACTGGCCTATTGCAGGATGCCGTGCATGGGATACAATCAATAAATTCAGTCAGATTATCATGTTCTGCCAAATAGATAGGTGGTATGGATTGCAAAGTGGAGGGATGGAGACACAACAGGGCGATTATCCTGTGTGTGTGAGGGGCGGTTGATGGGGCCAATAAGAAAATAATTTTCTATAGCATATTATTAAATGCTACCATTTTATCAAAGTATTACAGCATTATTAGTGGCATTTGCAAGGTAAACCCATTACTTCCAAATGTAAGTTAACAACCTAGCTTGTACATTAGTTCCCTTCCCAGCAGATTTAGGCGGGCGCTAATTCACCTGTGACCCTTGACCAAAGGGGCTTTAATATTGAAGTTGTCCTACTTGAAAAGCTCATTAAGGTTAGGTTTTATTTTATGTATTTCTATTCTTATTCTTATCCTACCCCTTTTTATTTAATGACCTTTTCCAATGTGATGCTTTCTAAAAAAGAACCCAAGTTTCCTTAAAGCTTCATAACACTTTTTGTCTCTTTTTTAACTTATTCTATTTGTGTTGTCATTCTAGTACTTAAACCTCTGTATCCTATTTTTAACCACCCCAGTTGTGTAACATGTGTGCCCACACCTCAATCAGTGTCTAATCACACTCGTGTCATGATACACAACACACATAAAACACACAGCAAACATTTTGGCCCAACAAGCTAGCTCTAAGCACGTAGACAATAGTTCTAAACCTTTAATCAGAACCTGTTGGATGAACTAAGACTTCTTCGGGTTTGTTGGACAATGACTCGACCACCGCACTCCCTCAGTGTCCTTTAGGGCGGCTCCCACTTTCTCAGTTTGGTGAGGTGGGAATTTCCCTGAACTATTAAAAAGAGTCCCCAGTGCTGGTTGACTCCTGTACTTCTTTGGACAAGCGGTAGCCGAGACAACTGCCCCAAACCTTTCTGTGTCCCACAATGCCTGCTGTATTTTGGGGTAGGGGTTATTTAAACAATCTCTGCGGAAGTAACCTTCCTGGTTGCATCCCCAACACCCCCTAGGCCGTAACGGTGATAACTTCCCCAATACTTTCTGTGTTCCACCATCCCTCCTGCATTGGTGAGTAGAGGTTAAATCAACACATTTTGCGGAGGTGACCTTCCTGGTTGCAATTTCAACATTCCAAAGGATATCTGCGCTGTCCAGGGAGTCCCTGCTTCTGAGCATAACTAAATAGTTATTGTGGTCCCCTATACTGAATCGGTCTGTTCCCATCATAGGCCTTGTCCAGCAGCTGTTCCAAACCCCTGTTTTTCAGTACGCTCTCTATCTTGGATATCCCTAGCACTCAGGCCAACAAAGCTTTCAGGTCCCCCACCGCCATTAACTTTCCCACTGTATGTTCCTCTAATCCACTTTGATGGCCCATTGTTCATGTTAGGGAGTCTAGATATAAACCCCTCTAAGTCCTGTGACCCCCATGGGATATACTGAGCTTGTTGTCCTTTAACCAGGATAGGGTAAACTCCTGGATAACTGCTCGGCACTTTTCTCTCCCTTTGTGATCTCCTAAATTCTTCTCGTATTTCTATTTCCAGGGGGCTCGGTCTTGATTTACTACCTCCTCATACTTTCCCCCCTCCCTTTCTAATGACTATGGTGGCCTGCACTGGCCTGTAATGTGTGAGGTGCTACTAAGTACTTTCCATTGTTTGAAAAAGCGACATATATAATCGCTTAATCTTTATCGTACCAAGGAACTCTTTTGACGTCTCTGGTTTGCAAAACAATCAGTTTAACCAATCGGCTATTTTTATCATAGTCACTGTACGTTGTGGGACATGGCAGAGCTAACAACCTACTTACATTTCTCAACACACAGTCCTCTTATTGCACCCTTAGTGGTAAATTGCTTTCATAGACCTATAATTATCGCTATCCGTTACATGCATTGTTCATTCATCTCGGTAGCAATCGGCGCTACAAGCCAGTGTTTACTTGCACAGCGGTGTGGGAATATGAATTGCTTTTGATAGCATGACGGCGTGCGTTTGTATCAGAACAGTTCGTTTTGTATTAAAGAACGCACACCCACTAATCCTAATCCCCCCTCATCCGCAAACTGCCATTCACTACACTATTTTACACTTGGATTAAAAAGTGAAATATAGTAATAATCTAATCCTCTAAACACATGGGATATGTCGGTGAAAGGACGGAGCATGCTCATCTTCAACGGCTACATGAGGTGTGTCTCAGAGCTGGGTTTAGCTTGGGTTTATGACTCCGAAGAAGCTCAGATGTCTCATTTTCACACTATTACTACTAAGCATTAGGAAGGAAGACATAGTAAATCGTTTTTGGAACACAGCCCTCCAATCCCCGACAAAAAATCGTTTTTAGCCAAATATGCTGTTGGATAATTTGCTAAATCGATCAAAATAAAAAAAAATTACTGCTAGATGCCATGTCAATGTTGTCCATGTTACATTCAACCCTTTCCCTCCCAGCCTGACAAGACCAAAGCAATTTCAGTTTTTACCGGGACAGCTCAAGGATTTAAGTACATTAGAGCACTTTTAATGTCACATGCACACATTATTCTAAATAAGGAAAATAACCAGAATAATGTTTGTTGTATTGGTGGCATAACTAGTGTAGTATATTGGAAATACTAACTAGTAACTGGACTGCCACAGACTTTGCTCATGACTATTGATAGCGACCATACATCATCTGCTAACCCAGGGGAGAGAGCGGTAGGTTACTGCCCAACAATGACACTACTGTCCCTAGTGGTCATATGTAAGTATCCCACTCTACAACAACTAGTATTGTTATGCCAATAACAAGTTAATTACTAAATATATGAACTGAATACTTTACCAATATGTACCAAGTGAATGTTACTGTTTATGTAAACGTACAGTGCCTTTTGTGCTATTTCAGGGATGTACTGGGTTATTCGACTGTCTACCTACTTTCTATTAGATATGCATTTATAAACTTTTTCTAAAGGTTAATAATAAATAAGCTAGATGATCCAAGTTTAATAATGTAGTATATGTGAAATGACCCAAATGTTTAAACGAAGTAGTCATGGTCCAGCAAAACAACTTGAAATATGTAGACAAGTACTACAAGCACTCATACTGTAATGGTACTGTTATGCTTACTTACATTTAAATGTGTGAATTGGCAAGTTTATATTTGTTATTGTGTAAGCCATATTTTTTGTATGTTGTATAACGTTTGTTTAAAGGTGTGTACTGTTACTGTTATGTGACCCTCTCCGTTTCCGTCAAACTCCACCATCTAGTGGCAGCCGGTGCCACTACACCATGTGCTCTTTGTTTACCTCTCGTCAATTAGCCACCACGTGCACTCCGGTCTACACTCCTGCCATCAATTCACAAATCACCCCCTCTGTACTTAAGCACTGGCTCCCCAAAGAGCCAGTGCTAGTTCGTTGTTTAGTTTAGTGCGGTCACTTCTCTTAGTAACTTCGTCCTCGCCTTTTAGTTCCTGTTACGGGTTCCGCTCCCGTTTCTGTTCCTCGTTCCCGTTCCTGTTCCTCGTTCCCGCTTCTCGTTCCTGTTCCCCGTTCCTGCCTGCCTGCCTTCCTTGTCTCCTGAACCTCGCCTGCTCGACCACCCGCCTGCCTACGTCCTTCTGCCTGACTACCTTCCTCGTTGCTGAACCTCGCCTGCCCGACCACCCGCCTGCCTACGTCCGTCTGCATGCCTGACTTCCCGCCTGCCTACTGCCTGTTGGACTACCCGCCTGCCTTGCCCTAGCCTGTACCTCCTGGACAATAAATCCATTCTTTCAACCCGCACCTTGTTGGTTTCCTGTGTCTGCGTTTGGGTCCTATTCACGTAATCGTAACAGTTACCTGCCATTATTCTGCTTTCTTTTTTCTTTTTTGCTGACCTTGACTTAATAAAATGCATTTTAATAATGCACTTTAATTGTACTTTGTCTCGTCTTGCTGAATGGTTAATGGTAGCTTATTGGTGCTTAATAAACTAGCAAGGGTTAGGGTTTGGCCCATTGGCACAGCTAGCAATCAAGCTAGCAAGCAAGCAAGCAAGGAGTTTTACAAGTTTTACCATGCATACCTGAGGGATTTGGCTTTAGGATGTTTTTCAACAGATTTATTGAATTATGAGAGATGGGGCGGGTGAGAGAGAAAGAGAGCGAGAGAGAGAGCACGCCCGAGGAGATGAGAATCAACCGCAACTGTTGTCGGGTGACAACGGTATATCTTTTGGTTGGGTGGTGGGTGTGAAGACGTATCAACTGTTCTTGCAAAGTGTAAAAAAAACTGCAAACAGAGTATGTCTCGCCATCAAATCGGGAAACCCACATACCCCCTCCTGCGAAACAGGAAACGCTAGCCGGGTCAAGAGTGTGATCACGCTTCCTGTCACGGGAAGTGTGACAGGAAGCGCTTACCTTAGCTGCAGGACCTCGTGGTTCAGGCTCCCCACGTTGAGCCGGGTCCTCTGGGCCCTCCTTGTGGAGGATGTAGACGGCCTCCGGTGGAATGGCGGGGGCCTCCTGCGGACGGCCCCAGCCTCTCTGCCATGGTGGTGTCGGGGGAGGGGGGCGGGGTCACGGACACCGATCCGCCGAGGAGAGTGGCGGACGGGCGAGATAAAAACTAAACGACAACAGGAAGGAGCATAGCCATGTTGGATCCTCCTCAGTCGAGTTCCTCCATAGCTGAGGAGAGAGAGAGGAGGAGTAGGGGTGTTTGTTAGGGAAGAAGCGTCACACAGCATAATTACATGAGCTGATCCAGAACTAAAAAGCATAGCTCTCTCTCGGTTCCATCACTGTGGATAAAGTCTATAAAGACAAATCTAGTCCTATGGATTCTGATTAATAGGTTCAATTCAAAACAAAGAGAGATAAATATGTATATGATCACAAATCTCCAACAGCAACATACATTGGAAGCCACCTGTTACTTGGTGCATTTAGTAAAACGTAGAAGATGTTACATCACTGTGCACCAACGGCCACTGACTTTTTGATTTTCTATCAAAGAATATAGCTGTTTTGCTTCAAATAAAGAATATATTGACTATGATGCTTTAATGCTATGCTATAATGGTTCTGATGCAATTTATGTTGCCCAACACCACTTTCCAATAATGTATCGACATGGGTCACATTTTCAGATACAGATTCATAACACAACCTAGGCCTTTAGTTAGGTTTACGTGCCTTTTCAACGAATTCAGATGATGTCATCTGTTTTCGTCGTGTATCCTCGCCATTATTTCTTTTTGAATGTATATATTATAATAAAAATCTTTTTGAATGTATATAAAATACATATATAATCCGCAGCACACAGGCCCCCAGTGAGAGCAACAATCACTTCAACTTGGCCATCATGTGCTTCATCCATCATATATAATCCTTCAGCAAGGTCTGGATTACCTTTACAAACATTTGCATTCTTGTTTTTTTTTGTTCTGCTAATCGAGGTAGCCTTTTTGCAAAGAGTACATTGCTCGTGTAGATAAGCAGAAAAAAGGCCAATGTTGCTGCATGCAACAGTTGTCTATTAGATACTATACTTTGATGGCCTTTTAGGTAATAAGAAATAGGAAAGCGAGCTATTATACAATTGTAACAGGACGGTGGGGGGGTCAAAAGAAAAGCTCCATGCAGCTATGGAACAATGCATAGCCCACTACAGTCCATTGCCACCACACTATCCATTTCCAAATGGAGCAACAACCCACCACGGAGCACGAGAACACGACCTCACCTTGTCCACACGAGCCACCTTCGGCATGCAAACCCCTCTCGCTCCAAGGCGGAGTGGAAGAAAAGGAGCCGGCTTCCCTCGTGGTCGGCCGGGGAGCGATCCCGAGCCGTCCGCGGACGACGCGCTGGAAGCGGACACGCGTCTCACGCATCTTGTCGAAAAACGAATCGTCCGCGGAAATTGTTGATCTGAAATTGTTGTTTTTTGTTGAAAAGTAAACTGCTACACTGCTATGCGAGTGTCTAAGAAAGAACGGTGTCGCTTGCCTCCATCTGAGGTTTGAGTCCTGCTAGCGGGGGAAGGAACAGGCTAGGCTAGCCACGAGGCGAACTGCAGCGTGTACTGCGCTGTCAACCACACCCGGAAGAGAGGATGAGCGCGAGGAGCGTCAGCGCGCACGAGCGTCAGCGCGGACCCACCACCGCGCGCCCCACCACCACCACAGCTAGGAAATCTAAACGTAGTACACGAGGGGATTGATGGAGGGATATATGATAAAATACTTTTCTTTGTTTATTTGAGTGTCACAGTATCACCTTGCTCTCCAAAATAAGAGGTGTTCCCTTTGAAATATATTTTTTAAAATACCCATTATTTTTTCCCCATTTCTTTTCAAAGCTTAAGGCTATATTGTTAGCTGAGGAAAGTCGATAGTGGGACGTGAGCCCTTTATGGAGAACTGCACTGTCGCCCGTGTTAACGGTCACTTAGCCTTGTTCACAGTCGCAGTGAGTTGACGTCATCACGACACATTAAGACATGAGCAGACTGATGCCATTTAAAAATGGTTTTGACGTCTGTTCCATGTGGCTGAAGATGACCATGATAGTATGATTAAATACACTAAATACACTTAAACCGCTTCTGGGCTGTCTGATCTGTCTTTCAATACATTATAATTGATCAGTAAGTAGTATGTCCATACCATCATACTAGACCTACAATAAAAGCAGTTAATATGTAGACCTGCAATACTGCAAGCTATATATAGTACTATGAAACACCCAAAATACAATTCTAAATACACCTCAAGTGCATTTCCAACCTTAAGACATGATTAGACACAAATGGAGAGAAGCTGGAGACCCCGACTGCACACACACACCGACACACACACACACACACACACACACACACACACACACACACACACACCGACACACACACACACACACACACACACACACACACACACACACACGTGTTGTGTGTGTCCCAGTGCATGCATAGATGGGACAGTGCAAGGTGTTTGTGTTTGTGTCTGTGTGTAGGAATGTGCTAGTTAGTAATACTGGCTGCACAGCGTTACTGACTGTAATCACAGTCAGTAGTGCAAGTTGTCTTTCATTCTCTCTCTCTCTCTCCATCTCTCTCTGTCTCTCTGTCTCTCTCTGTCTCTCTCTCTTCTCTCTCTTTCTCTCTCTGTCTCTCTCTCTCTTTCTCTCTCTGACTCTCTCTCACTCTCACATGCTGTCACTCTCCCATCTTCTTCTAGCATGTTCACCTCTGGGCTCGTCTTTCCTCAGCTCATATTTCATAGCTCATATTATATATATGAATATAAACTGCTCAAAAAAATAAAGGGAACACTAAAATAACACATCCTAGATCTGAATGAATGAAATAATCTTCTTAAAAACCTTTTTCTTTACATAGTTGAATGTGCTGACAACAAAATCAGACAAAAATGATCAATGGAAATCAAATGTATCAACACATGGAGGTCTGGATTTGGAGTCACACTCAAAATGAAAGTGGAAAACCACACTACAGGCTGATCCAACTTTGATGTAATGTCCTTAAAACAAGTCAAAATGAGGCTCAGTAGTGTGTGTGGCCTCCACGTGCCTGTATGACCTCCCTACAACGCCTGGGCATGCTCCTGGTGAGGTGGCGGATGGTCTCCTGAGGGATCTCCTCCCAGACCTGGACTAAAGCATCCGCCAACTCCTGGACAGTCTGTGGTGCAACGTGGCGTTGGTGGATGGAGCGAGACATGATATCCCAGATGTGCTCAATTGGATTCAGGTCTGGGGAACGAGCGGGCCAGTCCATAGCATCAATGCCTTCCTCTTGCAGGAACTGCTGACACACTCCAGCCACATGAGGTCTAGCATTGTCTTGCATTAGGAGGAACCCAGGGCCAACCGCACCAGCATATGGTCTCACAAGGGGTCTGAGGATCTCATCTCGGTACCTAATGGCAGTCAGGCTACCTCTGGCGAGCACATGGAGGGCTGTGCGGCCCCCCAAAGAAATGCCACCCCACACCATGACTGACCCACCGCCAAACCGGTCATGCTGGAGGATGTTGCAGGCAGCAGAACGTTCTCCACGGCGTCTCCAGACTCTGTCACGTCTGTCACATGTGCTCAGTGTGAACCTGCTTTCATCTGTGAAGAGCACAGGGCGCCAGTGGCGAATTTGCCAATCTTGGTGTTCTCTGGCAAATGCCAAACGTCCTGCACGGTGTTGGGCTGTAAGACCAACCTCCACCTGTGGACGTCGGGCCCTCATATCACCCTCATGGAGTCTGTTTCTGACAGTTTGAGCAGACACATGCACATTTGTGGCCTGCTGGAGGTCATTTTGCAGGACTCTGGCAGTGCTCCTCCTGCTCCTCCTTGCACAAAGGCGGAGGTAGCGGTCCTGCTGCTGGGTTGTTGCCCTCCTACGGCCTCCTCCACGTCTCCTGATGTACTGGCCTGTCTCCTGGTAGCGCCTCCATGCTCTGGACACTACGCTGACAGACACAGCAAACCTTCTTGCCACAGCTCGCATTGATGTGCCATCCTGGATGAGCTGCACTACCTGAGCCACTTGTGTGGGTTGTAGACTCCGTCTCATGCTACCACTAGAGTGAAAGCACGCCAGCATTCAAAATGTGATCCAAAAAAAAAAAATAAAAAAAAAAAAAAAAAAAAAAAAACAAAAAAAAAAAAAAATAAAAAAAAAAAAACAATAAAAAAAAAAAAATAAAAAAAAAAAAAAAAAAAAAAAAAAAAAAAAAAAAACAAAAAAAAAAAAAAAAAAAAAAAAAATAAAAAAAAAAAAAAAAAAAAACAAACAAAAAAAACAAAAAAAAAAAATAAAAATAAACAAAAAAAAAAAAAAAAAAAACAAAAAAAAACAAAAAAAAAAAAAAAAAAAAAATAAAAAACAAAAAAAAAAAACAACAAAAAAAAAAAAAAAAAAAAAAAAAAAAAAAAAAAAAACAAAAAAATAAAAAAAAAAAAAAAAAAAAAAAAAAAAAAAAAAAAAAAAAAAAAAATAAAAAAAATCAGCCAGGAAGCATAGGAACTGAGAAGTGGTCTGTGGTCACCACCTGCAGAACCACTCCTTTATTGGGGGTGTCTTGCTAATTGCCTATAATTTCCACCTGTTGTCTATTCCATTTGCACAACAGCATGTGAAATTTATTGTCAATCAGTGTTGCTTCCTAAGTGGACAGTTTGATTTCACAGAAGTGTGATTGACTTGGAGTTACATTGTGTTGTTTAAGTGTTCCCTTTATTTTTTTGAGCAGTGTATATTATATAAGTGTGTATATATGTGTATATATATTATATAAGTGTATATGTGTATATATATTATATAAGTGTATATATGTGTATAGATATGTGTATATATATTATATAAGTGTATATGTGTGTATATATGTGTATATATATTATATAAGTGTATATGTGTATATATATTATATAAGTGTATATATGTGTATATATATTATATAAGTGTGTATATATGTGTATATATATTATATAAATGTATATATGTGTATATATGTGTATATATATTATATAAGTGTATATATGTGTGTATATATATTATATAAGTGTATATATGTGTATATATGTATATATATATTATATAAGTGTATATGTGTGTATATATGTGTATATATATTATATAAGTGTATATATGTACATGACATGGTTGGAGGGGGCGGGGGCTTACTCTTGGAGCAGGTGGGCCCCTCCCAGCCATCCTTACAGATGCAGGTGTAGGCGTCGCCGGAGCCCACGCACGTCCCCCCATTGGCACACGGACCAGAGTCACACGTGTTGTTCTGAGCTGCACGCACACACACACACACACACACACACACACACACACACACACACATACACACATGGGCACACAAGAATACACAAGAAGTTATTATGAAGATCAGGAGAGAGAGTAGAATAGAGTAGAGGACAGTGAGGTGATAGGAACAAGACAGTAGAGACCAGGACAGGGAGGTGGTGGTAGGGACAGTAGAGACCAGGACAGGGAGGTGGTGGTAGGGACAGTAGAGACCAGGACAGGGAGGTGGTGGTAGGGACAGTAGAGACCAGGACAGGGAGGTGGTGGTAGGGACAGTAGAGACCAGGACAGGGAGGTGGTGGTAGGGACAGTAGAGACCAGGACAGGGAGGTGGTGGTAGGGACAGTAGAGACCAGGACAGGGAGGTGGTGGTAGGGACAGTAGAGACCAGGACAGGGAGGTGGTGGTAGGGACAGTAGAGACCAGGACAGGGAGGTGGTGGTAGGGACAGTAGAGACCAGGACAGGGAGGTGGTGGTAGGGACAGTAGAGACCAGGACAGGGAGGTGGTGGTAGGGACAGTAGAGACCAGGACAGGGAGGTGGTGGTAGGGACAGTAGAGACCAGGACAGGGAGGTGGTGGTAGGGACAGTAGAGACCAGGACAGGGAGGTGGTGGTAGGGACAGTAGAGACCAGGACAGGGAGGTGGTGGTAGGGACAGTAGAGACCAGGACAGTCGTGGAAGTCGTTGACCAGGTCCAGGCAGCGCCCTCCGTTCTCACACGGACTGGGGCTGCACTCGTTCACGTCTGGGGGGGGAGGAGTCACCGTCGGCATGGTTACACACATCGCCAAGACACGCCCTGTCACACCCATTTATGGACCTCGGCGGAACCAGAACTAGAACACCATGCTCTGACTGAACCAGAAGAACCATGCTCTGACTGAACCAGAACACCTGAACTAGAACATGATGCTCTGACTGAACCAGAACACCTGAACTAGAACATGATGCTCTGACTGAACCAGAACACCTGAACTAGAAACATGATGCTCTGACTGAACCAGAACACCTGAACTAGAACATGATGCTCTGACTGAACCAGAACACCATGCTCTGACTGAACTAGAACACCTGAACTAGAACCTGATGCTCTGACTGAACCAGAACACCTGAACTAGAACACCATGCTCTGACTGAACTAGAACACCATGCTATAACTGAACCAGAACACCATGCTCTGACTGAACCAGAACACCATGCTCTGACTGAACTAGAACACCATGCTATAACTGAACCAGAACACCATGCTCTGACTGAACTAGAACACCATGCTATAACTGAACCAGAACACCTGAACTAGAACATGATGCTCTGACTGAACCAGAACACCATGCTCTGACTGAACTAGAACACCATGCTATAACTGAACCAGAACACCATGCTCTGACTGAACTAGAACACCATGCTATAACTGAACCAGAACACCATGCTCTGACTGAACCAGAACATGATGCTCTGACTGAACCAGAACATCTGAACTAGAACATGATGCTCTGACTGAACCAGAACACCTGAACTAGAACATGATGCTCTGACTGAACCAGAACACCTGAACTAGAACATGATGCTCTGACTGAACCAGAACACCTGAACTAGAACACCATGCTATAACTGAACCAGAACATCTGAACTAGAACATGATGCTCTGACTGAACCAGAACATCTGAACTAGAACATAATGCTCTGACTGAACCAGAACATCATACTCTGACTGAACTAGAACACCATGCTATAACTGAACCAGAACACCTGAACCAGAACACCATGCTATAACTGAACCAGAACACCTGAACTAGAACACCATGCTATAACTGAACCAGAACACCTGAACTAGAACATGATGCTCTGACTGAACCAGAACACCTGAACTAGAACACGATCCTCTGACTGAACCAGAACACCTGAACTAGAACATGATGCTCTGACTGAACCAGAACACCTGAACTAGAACATGATGCTCTGACTGAACCAGAACACCTGAACCAGAACACCTGAACTAGAACATGATGCTCTGACTGACGCTTCAACCGAATGGAATCTTGCCTACTCTTGAAGGTGCTGTAGGTAAGACTTTACAGCTATGATTAAAGTGAGGTGGTGGTAGGGACAGTAGAGACCAGGACAGGGAGGTGGTGGTAGGGACAGTAGAGACCAGGACAGGGAGTGGTGGTGGTAGGGACAGTAGAGACCAGGACAGGGAGGTGGTGGTAGGGACAGTAGAGACCAGGACAGGGAGGTGGTGGTAGGGACAGTAGAGACCAGGACAGGGAGGTGGTGGTAGGGACAGTAGAGACCAGGACAGGGAGGTGGTGGTAGGGACAGTAGAGACCAGGACAGGGAGGTGGTGGTAGGGACAGTAGAGACCAGGACAGGGAGGTGGTGGTAGGGACAGTAGAGACCAGGACAGGGAGGTGGTGGTAGGGACAGTAGAGACCAGGACAGAGGTGGTGGTAACAGTAGAACCAGGACAGAATGGTGTAGGGACAGTAGAACCAGGATAGGGATGGTGGTGACAGTAGAACCAGAACAGGGATGTGGTTAGGGACAGTAGAACCAGACATCTGAACTGAACCAGTCCAGGCACCATGTACACACTCTGCACTCACACGTCTGAGAACACCATGACACACATCGCCAAGACACACTGACACATGATGCCTGAACCAGAACTAGAACACCATGCTCTGACTGAACCAGAACACCATGCTCTGACTGAACTAGAACACCATGCTCTGACTGAACCAGAACACCTGAACTAGAACACCATGCTCTGACTGAACCAGAACACCATGAACTAGAACTGAACCAGAACTGAACCAGAACACCTGAACTAGAACATGATGCTCTGACTGAACCAGAACACCTGAACTAGAACATGATGCTCTGACTGAACCAGAACACCTGAACTAGAACACGATCCTCTGACTGAACCAGAACACCTGAACTAGAACATGATGCTCTGACTGAACCAGAACACCTGAACTAGAACATGATGCTCTGACTGAACCAGAACACCTGAACCAGAACACCTGAACTAGAACATGATGCTCTGACTGAACCAGAACACCATGCTCTGACTGAACTAGAACACCATGCTCTGACTGAACCAGAACACC
Source organism: Lota lota (assembly GCA_026745465.1). NCBI lineage: Eukaryota > Metazoa > Chordata > Actinopteri > Gadiformes > Lotidae > Lota > Lota lota. The sequence continues at coordinate 47,380 of JACYXH010000444.1, forward strand.
ATGCTCTGACTGAACCAGAACACCTGAACTGAACCAGAACACCATGCTCTGACTGAACACGATGCTCTGACTGAACCAGAACACCATGCTCTGACTGAACTAGAACACCATGCTATAACTGAACCAGAACACCTGAACTAGAACCTGATGCTCTGACTGAACCAGAACACCTGAACTAGAACACCATGCTCTGACTGAACTAGAACACCATGCTCTGACTGAACTAGAACATGATGCTCTGACTGAACCAGAACACCATGCTCTGACTGAACTAGAACACCATGCTATAACTGAACCAGAACACCTGAACTAGAACCTGATGCTCTGACTGAACCAGAACACCTGAACTAGAACACCATGCTCTGACTGAACTAGAAACACCATGCTATAACTGAACCAGAACACCTGAACTAGAACATGATGCTCTGACTGAACCAGAACACCATGCTCTGACTGAACTAGAACACCATGCTATAACTGAACCAGAACACCATGCTCTGACTGAACTAGAACACCTGAACTAGAACATGATGCTCTGACTGAACCAGAACATGATGCTCTGACTGAACCAGAACATCTGAACTAGAACATGATGCTCTGACTGAACCAGAACACCTGAACTAGAACATGATGCTCTGACTGAACCAGAACACCTGAACTAGAACATGATGCTCTGACTGAACCAGAACACCTGAACTAGAACACCATGCCTATAACTGAACCAGAACATCTGAACTAGAACATGATGCTCTGACTGAACCAGAACATCTGAACTAGAACATAATGCTCTGACTGAACCAGAACATCATACTCTGACTGAACTAGAACACCATGCTATAACTGAACCAGAACACCTGAACCAGAACACCATGCTATAACTGAACCAGAACACCTGAACTAGAACACCATGCTATAACTGAACCAGAACACCTGAACTAGAACATGATGCTCTGACTGAACCAGAACACCTGAACTAGAACACGATCCTCTGACTGAACCAGAACACCTGAACTAGAACATGATGCTCTGACTGAACCAGAACACCTGAACTAGAACATGATGCTCTGACTGAACCAGAACACCTGAACCAGAACACCTGAACTAGAACATGATGCTCTGACTGACGCTTCAACCGAATGGAATCTTGCCTACTCTTGAAGGTGCTGTAGGTAAGACTTTACAGCTATGATTAAAGTGTAATTAGTTAGAAATGCAATAGCCATTCGTCAGCCATTGGTGAGTGGAATGCTCTGGGATAATATCTGTTTCTAGTTTACTGCCCCTGCCTCCGTATGAAACCATTTTGATTTTAAACCGGCTCATTTCTGACCAATCAGGGCTGCTTCACGATTGGTTGGGGGAATCCATCTAGCCTGTCAATCACAGATACATACATCAATGGTGGAGAGACATAGGGCAGGAGGGAGCAGAAGGGGAGGGAACCTTTTTCTGGCTGTTGAGTTTCCCATTTTTATGCTCTCTCTCTTCATCCTCAAATCTTGCCTACAGCACCTTTACCTCTCGGGCTAGCCTAAATGGTTCTTTAGCGTGGAATAGCCGCCGTAGGTTCTTCTGGAGATGATGTGTGCCACAGTCTGGTGGGTTAGCATGTGTGTGTCAGTCACGTGACACCAACCGAGGATGTTTGGACAGGTAAAACCAGACAGGAGCCACTGCCCTTATCATCGCTCACACCTGAGTCATACACACGTCTAGTCAGGAGGGCTTTACCACACAAACACACACACACTGTACAGACACACACACACACTCACCCATCTGGCAGAGGCTGCCCTCCCAGCCGCTGGGACTCAACGGACAGGAGCAGACCTTACTGCAACGGACTCTCTTAGGAAAATACCTTACCGCCAATGCGCCTATACTTCCAAAATGGCGGCGGTCATTGCCATGTGACGTCACGACGTGAAAGCCTGTACATGTTAATTATAGACGAAATGAAACAACACCTGGTAGACTTTTATTCCTCATCTAACTCCCCGCCTATTCACACAAAATTATGATGAAACTATGAAACAAACGTGTTTCAGGTTTAAAAATACAGAAGTTCGTTTCGTAAGCTATAAACCTTTTTAGGAAATGTCCACTTCCAGCTCGCTCTCGAACCAAACACACGTGTTAACTTACTTTGAGAATGGAGATGTTCTGCATCCTGTCCACCGCGATGGGAACAACAAGCTGCACACACATACATTTATGTATATCATCAACATATCAACGTTATTTACACGTTTAGCTTTCTTGATCACTGGATGTACTTTATTCCTACCTGGACGAGAAGCAGTAGTTAATTTAAAATAAATGGTAACCCGAGTCCCTCCGTGTGTTTCACGTCGGACACATGTAGTCGGCGGTAGCGAAATTAATTCGTTCGTTGGAACCTAAAACATTAACCACGTCTCACTTCATAACCAGAGGCCAGGAACAGGTGCCAATCATAGTGCTCGGCGCAGGATTGGTCAGAATCCGCTGTCAATCATAGCGCAGAGCTCAGGATTGGTCGGCAAACGGTTATAAAACATCACGCACCGTGCGGTCGCCCCCGGTGGTGGGGAAAGTAATCGTTACCGCTACTAAAAATATAAGGCTATACTTTTTTTCCCCCACATAACGAAATGTATGCTTCTTCGGTGTAGTCGTTAATATGCCAAAATGGTTCCCACTGAGGTACGATCCGACATTTTTCAAAATAGGAGCGTGGCACGGCTATACGAGCCCCAGCTCCTCCTCCTCCTCAAGCAGATCCCCGGAGTGGAAGGAGTCAAGGCCTCCTCTCTCCTTCACTCCTTCTCCAGCCTCCAGGAGCTGGTCTGAGGAGGAGCAGGAGGTGGAGTAGGCCTCCCCACCACACACCTTCTCCTTCCTACACAAATATATTGTCTGAGGAGAAAAGGAGCAGGGAGGAGAGGGTTAGGGTTAGCTGTGGAGGAGGAGACCTGATCCTAGAGATGAAGTGCATTCAGAACAACATGCTTCTAGATAACTTGTTTCACCACCAATCATCAACTATAAATGTACTGTTGTTGAACCTGACGTTTGGGATTTAACTTAAAGATTTATTTTTCTGTAAGCTTTTGTTATGTCCACTGTTAGAAAACTCCCAGGAAATGTTCTATAAAATATACCACGCAAGGACAAGTAAGTTATTTCTCATTATGACCTCACACCCAGAGCTGATGGTTGTGTGTTGGGTAAAAGCAACTGCTTTGTGTTACTACAGCTACTACTCTGTGCAGTGAGTGCATATTAATACAAGTACACTGCAGTCAGATCACCAGGTCTCTGGAGTATTGACATGCTGAAGAACTGTGGATTTTACTCTGGTGTCCAGCAAGTGACTCTAAAGTGGAGAATGGTTTAAACTCTGATCTAAAAAAACAACACACTGGAAGATTAATGGAGAGGTAGAGAGAGGTTAACAGTCCTGTAGGGAGAGAGAGGTAGAGAGAGGTTAACAGTCCTGTAGGGAGAGAGAGGTAGAGAGAGGTTAACAGTCCTGTAGGGAGAGAGAGGTAGAGAGAGGTTAACAGTCCTGTAGGGAGAGAGAGGTAGAGAGAGGTTAACAGTCCTGTAGGGAGAGAGAGGTAGAGAGAGGTTAACAGTCCTGTAGGGAGAGAGAGGTAGAGAGGTTAACAGTCCTGTAGGGAGAGAGAGGTAGAGAGAGGTTAACAGTCCTGTAGGGAGAGAGAGGTAGAGAGAGGTTAACAGTCCTGTAGGGAGAGAGAGGTAGAGAGAGGTTAACAGTCCTGTAGGGAGAGAGAGGTAGAGAGAGGTTAACAGTCCTGTAGGGAGAGAGAGGTAGAGAGAGGTTAACAGTCCTGTAGGGAGAGAGAGGTAGAGAGAGGTTAACAGTCCTGTAGGGAGAGAGAGAGGTAGAGAGAGGTTAACAGTCCTGTAGGGAGAGAGAGGTAGAGAGAGGTTAACAGTCCTGTAGGGAGAGAGAGGTAGAGAGAGGTTAACAGTCCTGTAGGGAGAGAGAGGTAGAGAGAGGTTAACAGTCCTGTAGGGAGAGAGAGGTAGAGAGAGGTTAACAGTCCTGTAGGGAGAGAGAGAGGTAGAGAGAGGTTAACAGTCCTGTAGGGAGAGAGAGGTAGAGAGAGGTTAACAGTCCTGTAGGGAGAGAGAGGTAGAGAGAGGTTAACAGTCCTGTAGGGAGAGAGAGGTAGAGAGAGGTTAACAGTCCTGTAGGGAGAGAGAGGTAGAGAGAGGTTAACAGTCCTGTAGGGAGAGAGAGGTAGAGAGAGGTTAACAGTCCTGTAGGGAGAGAGAGGTAGAGGTTAACAGTCCTGTAGGAGAGAGAGAGGTAGAGAGAGGTTAACAGTCCTGTAGGGAGAGAGAGAGGTAGGTTAACAGAGAGGATTTCAACACTAGTTATTTCAACATGAACAACTAGTTATTTTAACACTAACTACTAGTTATTTCAACATGAAATACTAGTTATTTATTATATACTAGTATACTAGTGAATACTATACTATTATACTAGTGAATGGAGCACAGCTGCAGTTCCTTCAAAACTTTATTAACTGATAAAACACATCCGATATATTTACATAATAAAGAAAGCAACATGATGGGTGGGGGTCACAACATGGGGGCGGGGTCACAAAATGGGGGGCGGGGTCACAAAATGGGGGCGAGGTCACAAGTTCTCCGCGCCACGGAGACGGCGCGCCAGCTGCACGTCACGGGGGGAGCACAGTGGCTTGGCGTGGATCGCAGCCAGGTTGGCGTTGGCCAGAACCATCACCAGGAACGCCTCCGCCGCCTGGAGGACCACAGTGAAGACTTACTCCACATCCTCTCTCAGAGCACTGTACCTCACACTGCATCCCCTCTCTCAGGCCCACTGTACCTCACACTGCATCCCCTCTCTCAGGCCCACTGTACCTCACACTGCATCCCCTCTCTCAGGCCCACTGTACCTCACACTGCATCCCCTCTCTCAGGCCCACTGTACCTCACACTGCATCCCTCTCTCAGGCCCACTGTACCTCACACTGCACCCCCTCTCTCAGGCCCACTGTACCTCACACTGCACCCCCTCTCTCAGGCCCACTGTACCTCACACTGCATCCCCTCTCTCAGGCCCACTGTACCTCACACTGCACCCCCTCTCTCAGGCCCACTGTACCTCACACTGCACCCCCTCTCTCAGGCCCACTGTACCTCACACTGCACCCCCTCTCTCAGGCCCACTGTACCTCACACTGCACCCCCTCTCTCAGGCCCACTGTACCTCACACTGCACCCCCTCTCTCAGGCCCACTGTACCTCACACTGCATCCCCTCTCTCAGGCCCACTGTACCTCACACTGCACCCCCTCTCTCAGGCCCACTGTACCTCACACTGCACCCCCTCTCTCAGGCCCACTGTACCCCACACTGCATCCCCCACTGATCACAAACAAAGTCAAAGTATTAAACGTTTCTTAAACGTATCAACGTATTTAAACATTGTTCACCTAACGCTGAACACAGTAACGCTGTACAGCTGTGTACGTGAGTGGATTGTAAGTGTCTTGTATGTCAGTGGACTTTGCTCTGTAATCATCAACTTATACCTAGCAAATAATTATGAATTAATAAAAATAAATAAAAAATAAAATAATAATAATAAATAATTTATATAAAAAATACACCTATTCCATTAAAGCTCGTGTGCAATATTGGTCCTATTAGTAACGACAAGTTGTATCATTCTTTACCTTCTATCCTGTTGCTGTTTGGAGGAGGAGGAGGAGGAGGAGGAGGAGGAGGAGGGCGGTCCTTCCTGTTTCTCTGTACCTTTTTTGCATCCGACACATATAGTCACGGGCACGGTCTTAGAGTTTGGGCCCCGCGACTGCTGTCCTCTCAGCGGAAACGAACATGGCAGTTCATGTGACGTCACATCGCGAGTGGGGCGTGTCTAGATGATTCTCAATCTTTGAGACATACCCTCGTGCCACACCTCAAGGAGGCATCCCGTGTACTGTCGGAGCCTTGAGGGTTTACATCTCGAGCATGCGAGCGATAGGAGGAGGAGGTGTTTGCCTCATTCCGGCATCCGTCTTGCGACCCGCTACATTGGGTGTTTGGGTTAAAGCTGTTCCCATTTCCCCCAGCTGGTGTGGTAGGAACCTCTTCCATCTCCCCTTTCTGGTGGAGTTTGTAGTGCTTCTTGAGGCTTTGGGTGTGGCCAAACGCTTTCCCGCAGATTGTGCATTTGTAATCTTTGGCCCCAGTGTGAATCTTTTGATGTGTCGTCAGGTGATGGGGCTCTCTGAAATATTTTCCACAGATTGCGCATTTGTAATCTTTGGCCCCAGTGTGAATCTTTTGATGCTTCTTCAGGTTATAGGACTCTCTGAAATATTTTCCGCAGATTGTGCATTTGTAATCTTTGGCACCAGTGTGAATCTTTTGATGCGACTTCAGGTGGTTGGGCTCTCTGAAATATTTTCCACAGATTGTGCATTTGTAATCTTTGGCCCCAGTGTGAATCTTTTGATGCATCTTCAGGTTATGGGGCTCTCTGAAATATTTTCCGCAGATTGTGCATTTGTAATCTTTGGCCCCAGTGTGAACCGTTAGATGCATCTTCAGGTGATGGGCTCTCTGAAATATGTTCCGCAGACAGAGCACTGGTGAGACTTCTCGCCGCTGTGCACACGGTCGTGCCTACGAAGATCACGATGGCGTGCAAATTCCTTGCCACACACGCTGCATTGAGATCTACAGGTATATTGTTTGAGTTTAGGAGGTTGCCCAGGATCGTTTGGATCTTTTTTAGCTCGTGGCTTTCGGGTACGCTTTGGTTTGATAGAAGCGTTCTGTGGGTTACTGTTCATGTTCCCCTGATCCTCCCCACCTCTGAAGCTTTCATCTATACCAGACGTAGATGATGGTGAGCCCAGGGGACCGAAGTCTAGACCCCCTGCCAAGACCCAACTAATATCTCCCCAGTCATCACCCCCGTTTCCACTGCTGTTAGCTGCTGTTGTGGCAGAAATAGCATGACTGACAGAACTGGTCCCACTGTCCTCCGAGTCATCTAGCAGCAAGGCTGGGGGCAGGTGTGAATGTAGCAGTGAGGGGTCTCCCATCCCACCTCCACACGGGGAGGTACCACAGTAGCATGGAGAGGGGTTACCTTGAGAACGGTGGTCATCATGGTAACCTGTATAACGATTACGAGAGTAGTCTGATGCATATTTACCATCTCCTCGGTCTCTCATTTGGATTCCCTCCCCTCCCAGATTGAAAAAGACCATCACAGACTACACCAGATTTTGGCTCCCCTTCACCTACTATGATGACACCGTCATCATCTTCAGTTTTCCCATAAATAATACCTCTGTTAACCTGGTATGTTTCCCCACTTCTACTTCCTGCTTCACTACTGCCACCCAATCTGTCATTCCCATGCCGGGAAGTACTTATAAATTACAAAATAGTGATACAAAAAAAACATGATTTTTGGATAATATGTTTTTGAATTCAGGTTTTAAATGAATAGGCTGTCATTAGTGGGTGGTCAAATAAAAAAAAATTCAATTCAACCTCACATGAGCTGCACACCACACCAAATCTGATTAGAAATAGAAATATTATGATCATAGCCTATTTACATCATGTTATAAACAAACGCAACAAAAAACCCTGACTACTGAAATCACTACTGAAAACATACAACACAATTCTTAATACGTTTAAGACAATAACCTTTAAAATGTTGACTCCTTACCGTGTCCCTCAGTGCATTGTAACGGCACAGTGTGGAGAATTCCCCTGGCTGAAGAGGGGGATGTTTGATCACTTATTGGATTGGCTGCCATTTGATTGGAAATACACGATCCTGAAGAAGAAAAATACATTTACATCTGTACTGAATGGGTATACAGTGTAAACAACATGAATACAGTCACTTGCAAATCACGCATGCAGTTGTGGAAGCCAACTTGTTAAATTGGTTAACTATGCAAAACTCCACTGTTGTTACAAGCATCTTACGTTGTACCACCGAGTTTTATTTTGGTTATTTCAACCGTCCATCGTCTAAACCCGGGGTCTGCAACCTGCACTATCGCAAGAGCCATTTTGGTCCCTCTCCCACCAAATAAAATTAATCTGGAGCCAAAAAACCTATTTGACCACTAAAATGAAGATAACACAGCGTATAAAGTTTTTACATAGTTATACTATATATATAATAACTAATAGCATTTAGTTTTTTACATTTGTTGCATTTGACATTTGTAGTTGTAGGACGTGACCGTTTATTTTGGGTGACAAACCATTCAAACTTATTTTTGGTTATTTTAGTGTCACAGTACCACCGTGATCTCCAAAAAACGGCAAGAAATTAATAAAATAGCCATTATTTATTTCCATTTTCTTCAACTGTTCAGGGAGCCACTGCAGTGGGGTGGAAGAGCCGCATGCGGGTGGCTGACCCCTGGGCTAAACCATTTAACCGACCAGAGCTAACTCCCATCCGCTAGGTTTGTTTAACGCCAGGTTTCTAACGCTATAGTTAGGTTTCTAACCCCCTTACAGTCGGACTAATATAACGCTGTGCTGTCGCAATACATCCGCGTAACGTATATTCTGCAAATGTTTACCGTCGTATTGAGATGGATGAGGCCCGTACAGCTGCTCGCCATCCGCCTCCATTCGCGCGCTGCTCTCCACTCGCCAACCAGCGGCGGTTTCAGGTGAAGGAACGCATGCGCATTGCTCCGTTCTAATCAGCAGTCACGGAACCTGTAGCACTTTCATCCGCGCGTGTCCGCGGAGGCGCGGGAAAACAGCAGACAGTAGCGTCGCTTCGTCGACAAAAACAGTTTGATAGTCCTTAATTATAATTTGGGGTGACAGTGAGTGACGTGCGCTCACCATTGGCCCTTTCCGGCCTTTGGAACATTTCCGGGTTCCCATTTCAGCATGCGGACGTTTATTAATCCCAGACCATTTCGATGGTTGTGATGCGGTTCATTGATGAATAAATACAGCGTGGGTTTTGTTTTAATTGTTCTACCTGTACAACTGTCTGACATGGTATTCCCATTTGACTATCTAATTCCCTTAAATTCCACGTTTTGCCAAATGGACGATGCTTTCCTCAATTATAATGTAGCCCATGGCTTTTACCGATACAGTGGGAATTCAATAGATCACAAATGTCACAAATTGCATTAGTTGGTTACAATTAAAATAGCATTGTTCCTGCAAAGCAACTGAAGAAGGACACCTGTTTTTTTTGCCACTGGGCTCCTTCAAAAAACGACAAAAATACTATTAGATGCTGGCCGTCAAATCATCATTAGGTGACGGTTTATTGATCAATGGTAATCGCCTAAATGTAGACTCTATTAAGTAAAGTCAGTGCAACAAATCTCACTAGACACACCTAAATATTATCTATCTATTTATGGAAGGTTGTTTTCATTTTCTATATAAAAGGATTGTTGCATATCAACACATACACTATTGTTGGAAAGTCGTCATTTATATATATTTATACACATATTTCCATTTAAATATAGGCCTGTGTATGAAAAAATAATATTCCATCATGAATAAGTTTTCCACCAACTTTATTATGCAAATGATTTATAATTCACTGTTATAATTAAAGGGGTCAATGTGTTTAGAAATAACAAAATGTTTACTTGAATTTTTGTAGTCATGAACACAAATTCATGATAATCCTTGTGGGACATTGTCCAACACTATCGTTACAATTTAAGGTCAAATATAGGTTCATATTAAACTCACCATGACCAATTATTATATTAAATGAATTCATAATGGCTATGCAGTTACATCCACCGTATTCATTCATTTCTTTCTGGACAGTCACTTAATTTGTCTGGGCTACGCTAAAGATTTAAATACTGAAAAAAAGCATAACCCTGTTGCCACGTAACAGGCTTTGACAATAAAAAGACCACAAAAATGTTATGAATTTGGCAGTGTACGATTCATTACATACGGACACACCTCTATGTTGAATCTTCAAATTAATGTCGAAGAGAGAACTCATTAAAATATTCTGATTCTACTAGCTATACAAAATACTTGCACACATTTGGTTAACCATTTATAAAATCTGGATGACTTCTCGGTGGATATGGCTTGTGTAATATTACAGACTTTGCTACAGACCATTTGTGGCTTTATTTAAAAATAGTATGACATCTGGCTATCCTCTCGGTGGACTGAACCCAAACTAAACAAGTTCTTTCAAAGTCATAGCTCTCACCTCTAATCACCTCTATTCTATCATCTATCATCACTATTTAAAAACAAAATATCTGCACTTGGTATCTCATTGACCTGGTAATAGACGCACAGCATGAAAGGCAACACCAGGCAAATGTGACGTTTCTTTACGCTCTTTTCTCACGCTCTTATCTTACGCTCTTTACTTACGCTCTAACCTTACGCTCTTATCTTACGGTCTTTTCGTACGCTCTTTTCTTATGCTCTTATCGTACGCTCTTTACTTACGCTTTTTCCTTACGCTATTTTCTTACGCTCTTTCCTTACGCTCTTTTCTTATGCTCTTTCCTTACGCTCTTATCTTACGCTCTTATCTTACGCTCTTTTCTTACGCTCTTATCGTACGCTATTTTCTTACGCTCTTTCCTTACGCTCTTTTCTTACGCTCTTATCGTACGCTCTTTTCTTATGCTCTTTTCTTACGCTCTTATCGTACGCTCTTTTCTTACGCTCTTTCATTACGTTTTTTTCTTTTCAATACCTTGCCTATTGTCACATTGTTAGAGCAACAATATATCAGTTGAAATTATGAACACGGTGGAAACATTTGAGAATACTCATGGCTTAACGCTGAAATATAGTAAAGTTTAAGACAATAACCTTTAAAACGTTGACTCCTTACCGTGTCCCTCAGTGCATTGTAACGGCACTGTGTGGAGAATTCCCCTGGCTGAAGAGGGGGATGTTTGATCACTTATTGGATTGGCTGCCATTTGATTGGAAATACACGATCCAGAAGAAGAAAAATACTTTCACATCTGTACTGAATGGGTATACAGTGTAAACAACATGAATACAGTCACTTGCAAATCCCGCATGCAGTTGTGGAAGCCAACTTGTTAAATTGGTTAACTATGCAAAACTCCACTGTTGTTACAAGCATCTTACGTTGTACCACCGAGTTTTCTTTTGGTTATTATTTCAACCTCCATCGTCTAAACCCGGGGTCTGCAACCTTCACTATCGCAAGAGCCATTTTGGTCCCTCTCCCACCAAATAAAATTAATCTGGAGCCAAAAAACCTATTTGACCACTAAAATTAAGATAACACAGCGTACAAAGTTGTATACATAGTTATACTATATATCAAAATTAATAGCCTTTAGTTTGTTACATTTGTTGCATTTGACATTTGTAGTTGTAGGACCTGACGTTTATTTTGGGTGACTGTGGTGGAAAAATGACTTCATGCCCTATTCCCAAGTTAGCTTGCTTAAACTAGTTGGTTTAAGTGCTCAAGTTGTTATGTGCACACCATAGTAGCCTATATATCTTTTTAACTATCTAACTCCCCACAGTTGCATGTTCTCCTCTCCCTAGACATTGTTTATGTTCTCATGGGAGAACGTCCTGGGCAAGCTCCTCTTCCTAAACATTGTGTCTCCTTAAATCATGCGTTACCCTGACCGTACGTTGTACCCGCCATAAACAATAGGTGGCGCCATATATGCTGAGCTACGACCAGGGGTCTGGCCTTAGCTATGCATTGAACCAGTTATGGATGATGGCGTCATCTAGTGTTATCTTTACATGTTGTTTACTCCACTCTACAAAAAGGGGTTCCCTCCTTTGCTCGGCGCGCCTTTTTCTCGAGAACTCTGCCCAGTGTGGAGTTGCCTTTGAAACTGCGTCTTTTGTGTGCTGCAGCATATGAAATAAACCAACTACGGATATCCATTTGTCTTAGCCTTTTAAATCAGCCCAGCCACGAGTTGTATAATTTGCTACGACAATAGTACAGAGTGTTTGAGAGCTTTGAGATGAAACAAAGGATAGTACATATCTGGTGTTGTAGCATCATATTAAGACACCCATGTGGTCTACTGATCCACTTTTGTTGGACTGTTACAATGAAAGCTTTAACCTTCTTGGTCACCATGAAGAAGTTAATCGCTATTGTTATGTGGATCATTGATGTGCAATGTCTAATTTATGTGGAAATGTCAAAATATGTAATAATATGTCATATGTATCTTACTGAAACAGAAAAATAGATGATATCTAATACAGCAATGAGTATATAATACTGTTGTACAATAATGCCTACTGGTTAGTGATAATATCAGTATGGCTGTAACCCAACCTGCTCCTGTGTTCAGTGTGAATATCATCTCGGTCTCCGGTGTTGCTGTGTGTCCTACAGGAAGCCGCTGGATCAGGAGCTGTATGAACAAGACCTGGAGGCAGCGCTCACTCTGTCTCAGCTTTACTGTACCGACGAAGGCAACACTGACCCGACCCCCACCATCCACACAGAGCAGTACCCCACCACGGGTCTGACCCCACCATGGGTCTGACCCCCACCATGAGTCTGACCCCCACCATGAGTCCGACCCCCACCATGGGTCTGACCCCCACCACGGGTCTGACCCCCACCACGGGTCTGACCCCCACCATGGGTCTGACCCCCACCACGGGCCAAACCCCGACCCACAAAGGTTGGTTTACTACGCGTGTAATGGGTTGGAATGAACTTAGTAGCACCGAATTAAAACACAACACACAGACCAATTAGCGCGCTTTGATGGAAGGAAATGGTGGAAAGGAGAAAGGACCCAAGTTCTGGTCCTGGGGACCTCGGGTCGAAGCTACTAAAGAACTTTGCTGAGAGCAAGCCTTCCCTCAGAGCAAGCCTGCCCTCAGAGCAAGCCTTCCCTCAGAGCAAGCTTCCCTCAGAGCAAGCCTTCCCTCAGAGCAAGCCTTCCCTCAGAGCAAGCCTTCCCTCAGAGCAAGCCTTCCCTCAGAGCAAGCCTACCCACTATCCATTACTAAATCACACGTTAAGGACCACAGTTGATGACGTCATATAAACGTCACAAAAATCTAGCAATATTGGTATCGACCTATAGTAGCTTAGAAATATCGCTATGTGTATTAGCCAACCCTTTTCATAGCGGTGCATCATGAAATGTATTTACCTGAAGTTGTTCACCTATTGCCTTTTTTATAAATGTTTTTCCTTCTTCAGAAGTTGCGGATGAACGTCAAGGAGAGGAAAAAGAAGACCCTTCCCCTCTGCTGTTTTCTAACTGCAGTGTAAACGGCAGGCTGTTGGGTAATCAGACTTTATTGAGTCAGTGTCATACACTCACACACCCATCTAGCAAGCCACGGAACCTGTGCTATTACTAAGTTGTTTGACACTTTCATCTCAAGCGACTTAGCAGTGGTTTATCAGTCATCAAGAAACGTTTCCATGCTGTTGTGTGTTTGTTATATATTGTGTAGGTTTGGATCGCATCCACGCAGAGCGAGGCTCTTCTAAGCACAAGTCCTCCCCCAGGACCCTTTGGCCCCCACGGAGGGCGCCCAGGGACCAAGACGAGGACTACAAGCATAAACTCACAGCAGGTGTCCACCCAGCTAGCTGTTAGCGCTGTGAAACGTGATACCTTGTTCTGTGGGATTTATTTACAAGTGTTATTCATGTTATTTTATGTCCAGTGGGGGAACAGGGAGTGAGACGATGTTCCCTTCAGGGATTTGTAGAAGGGATCCATCTTGGTTTGGGGTGGCTTGAACTAGAAAAGTAACGCAATATGAACCTCTGATCTCTAGTGTTGTGTGATCTCTAGTGTTGTGTCTAGTGTTGTGTGATCTCTAGTGTTGTGTGATCTCTAGTGTTGTGTGATCTCTAGTGTTGTGTGATCTCCTAGTGTTGTGTGATCTCTAGTGTTGTGTGATCTCCAGTGTTGTGTGATCTCTAGTGTTGTGTGATCTCCAGTGTTGTGTGATCTCCAGTGTTGTGTGATCTCTAGTGTTGTGTGATCTCCAGTGTTGTGTGATCTCTAGTGTTGTGTGATCTCTAGTGTTGTGTGATCTCTAGTGTTGTGTGATCTCTAGTGTTGTGTGATCTCCAGTGTTGTGTGATCTCTAGTGTTGTGTTATCTCCAGTGTTGTGTGGTCTATAGTGTTGTGTGATCTCTAGTGTTGTGTGATCTCTAGTGTTGTGTGATCTCTAGTGTTGTGTGATCTCCAGTGTTGTGTGATCTCTAGTGTTGTGTGATCTCCAGTGTTGTGTGGTCTATAGTGTTGTGTGATCTCTAGTGTTGTGTGATCTCTAGTGTTGTGTGATCTCCAGTGTTGTGTGGTCTATAGTGTTGTGTGATCTCTAGTGTTGTGTGATCTCCAGTGTTGTGTGATCGCTAGTGTTGTGCGTGATCTCTAGTGTTGTGCGTGATCTCTAGTGTTGTGTGAGTTGATAGTTATTCCACTAGCACTCCCTGATTCTCGGTCTTTGGTTAAGACATCGAATTCTTTTTTCTATTTTTCCCAAATGGATTTCCAGAATCGGAAAGTGACGACAACTTGAGCAAAGTGGCGGAGAGCGAGGATGAGGAGTTCACCGTGAGGAAGGTCATGAAGAAGAGCAAGAAGAGCAAGAAGGGGACCAGAAAGATGGAGAAGAAGACGAAGCCTCCTCCTCCCCCGACCTCCTCTAAGAGGGACAAGCAGACCTCCAAACCTGCAAAAGCCAAACCGCCAGCCACGGGTAGGCTTACTCTTTAAGGTATTTAGTCACTGAATTGTGTTTTTCCATCATTAAACAGCAGTTAGGGGTTAATTCTTACTGTTTTAAAATGTCCTGACAGCCTCCGCGCCAGTCAGAACCGCAGCTTCCTCGCCAGTAAGAACGCCTCCACCTGCCAATCAGGTGTCAGTGCCCTGGAGGCCGCCGCCCCCCTCCATGACATATTCTTCCTGTATACCTGCGGCCAGCCCAGCAGGGGGCAGCAGACTTCCCAAGTGGAATCCTCCAGGTATGATGACCATAGACGGGTAAACACAGGCGCCAGATCTTGGATCGTGCGTACGCCCTGCCGGCCAAGACTGGCCTGTAAACAAACACTAGGAAACGGAAGAGCTGCGATTGTCTGGATAAAAAACACTATAACGTTACTTCACATTTCAATGAGTCGTTTTTATTCAAGGGTTTATGATCTATGTGGAGTACAAAATAATATATAGAAACGTATAAAATGTATATATTATAATTGAATAGGATTGTGAAGGCCGCTTATTGAAATCGGTTGGGAATGTAGAAGTTCTAGTGCTTTTCTTCCAGAAAAAGCCCGGCTCCTCTGTGGAAATGAGTTTGCAGGCCAGTCCTGGCCGCCACGTTGACATATCCAAGCAATGGGTGAAAGCAGTCAGTGCTGCGTCCGTGCATACGTCATCTATACATCTGTTGTGACCGTGGGTGACGTGATCACAACATGGCTGATTCGTGGGAATGAAACTGAAAGGACCAGTATTAATGCTTTTAAGGAAGATCATGTTAGGCTTGATATTTATGTTCATCCATTCTCTTTCCCACTTCTGCAAATGTTTGTCAAAGGGGGAATAGATATTTCTGTACGTTTTAATAATTGTAATACTAGTTTGGCACATTATCGATCTCTGGTAGGATTGTATTTTGTCACAGCGGGCAGCACAGATGATAAACAAATTAAAAACAATAGAGCAGAATAACCATATAGATATTCTAGGAATAGAAAGTAAAGGATGTTCAAATACATTTAAACAATTAGAATATCACAGGATATAAAAACAATATCAATGAAAGGAATAAAAAATAAATGTCAGCAGGTGGTTTTGGACCAGTTCCCTGACTCAGCATGAGGTCAACATATTGTTGCCCCTCCCCAGGTCAGCTGGGCAGCTGCCCCTCCCCCTTCCAGGGCTCCGTGCTGAAGTCCACCAAACCGGGACCGGGTCTGAGGCTGGGGCTGTCCCGCCGGGTCCGGGTCAAGCCCCTGCACCGCAGTGTGACTAGTCTCACTCACACACACATATAGACACACACATACACACACACACACACATATAGACACACACACACACACACACACATATAGACACACATAGACACACACAGATATAGACACACACATAGATATAGACACACACATACACACACACACACACATAATAGACACACACATATAGACACACACATACATACAAACACACACATAGACACACACATACACACAAACACACACATATAGACACACACATACACACATGGA
Organism: Lota lota; assembly: GCA_026745465.1. Lineage (NCBI taxonomy): Eukaryota > Metazoa > Chordata > Actinopteri > Gadiformes > Lotidae > Lota > Lota lota. The sequence continues at coordinate 63,699 of JACYXH010000444.1, forward strand.
GACACGCACGCACACAAATGTTTATGTTAATGTTCATTTAATATTTCTCTTAATGTTTCTTTTAATGTTTCTCTTAATGTTTCTCTTAATGTTTATAGGTAATTAGCTTAATTAGGTTAACTTAATGTTTCTCTTAATGTTTCTCTTAATGTTTCTATTAATGTTTCTCTTAATGTTTCTCTTAATGTTTCTCTTAATGTTTCTCTTAATGTTTCCGTCGACGTCAGTTGTGACATTGTTATTAGAATTGACCAACCTGCCATTTCTTTGTTAAATTAAATATCTCCATTGAAGTAAAATATTGTTTAGTTTTTATACGTGGGGGTAATGTATTTGGGCGCTGATAACTTGAATGCATATAAGGTAGGGCCTACAATTTGTATGTATTTGTTCATTTTATTGGGTTCATAAATTCATATACAGCAATTTGATGTATGACTAGATTAAGATTAATATGAGAATGAGGTACTTTAGGCATCCTTTTAATTAGAGGCCATAAGGCACATCAATAATGTGCCTTATGGCCTCTAATTAAACCTATGTGCCATCAGGTTCACTTTCCCATCTATCCATAGATAGATAGATAGAGAGATAGATAGATATATACTGTAGATAGAGATATAGTTATAGATAGAGATAGAGGTAGAGATAGAGATATAGGTAGAGGTATAGATAGATAGATAGATAGATAGATATATAGCTGGAAGGATGGATGGATGGATATATATCTTATTTTAAACGCTATGCAGAATCAGCTGAGGGTGATTTAGTGAATTCTTTAGCGGTGGTGGCTGCCATTCAAGTTCATTCTGTGAACTTTCACCAGTTGTAAAACCTAGTCAGTAGTGACTTGTGAATAAACCAATTCAATCAATGAACCGTAGTCAGTGAATCAGTGGAAGGGTACATAATATAATACAATATAACATAATATAAGATAATACAATATAATATAACATATATTATTTAATGCAATATAATATAACTAGGACTGCAAGCAGTCACTCAAGGTATTCACAGCTAAACGAATTAAATGGATAACGCAGAAAGAATAAGAATACAATGAATTAAATGGCTCAAATTGAACATAATGAAACTACAACAATAACATTGTCGTTAAGACAAACCGTGGCATAATGTATTTCATAAAAAAAATAAACGCAGATGACTCTATTGATACGCGGTCCTAGAGATTCCTACAGGGCACCTTTTATTTTCAAAGAAACACTTCTGGCTGTTAGATTCTGCTACTACACAATTATTTAGCTGCACATGGTCTATTCTATTTTATTATCACATGCACAGTATAACATGGTCATTTCGTGGTACACTGATATTCTTATGGCAATGCAAGGGTATCTATGTTGTAGAAAAACACTTGAAAGTGAGGAAAACATGATTCTTGGTGTAGTGCTTGCACTGCCGTTTTCAGTGTGTGCCTGAGAAACATCTCAAATGCCTACAGGTACAGGTACCTGGTGGTACACCTGCCTACAGGTACAGGTACCTGGTGGTACACCTGCCTACAGGTACAGGTACCTGGTGGTACACCTGCCTACAGGTACAGGTACCTGGTGGTACACCTGCCTACAGGTACCTGGTGGTACACCTGCCTACAGGTACAGGTACCTGGTGGTACACCTGCCTACAGGTACAGGGTGGTACACCTGCCTACAGGTACAGGTACCTGGTGGTACACCTGCCTACAGGTACCTGGTGGTACACCTGCCTACAGGTACAGGTACCTGGTGGTACACCTGCCTACAGGTACAGGTACCTGGTGGTACACCTGCCTACAGGTACAGGTACCTGGTGGTACACCTGCCTACAGGTACCTGGTGGTACACCTGCCTACAGGTACAGGTACCTGGTGGTACACCTGCCTACAGGTACAGGTACCTGGTGGTACACCTGCCTACAGGTACAGGTACCTGGTGGTACACCTGCCTACAGGTACAGGTACCTGGTGGTACACCTGCCTACAGGTACAGGTACCTGGTGGTACACCTGCCTACAGGTACCTGGTGGTACACCTGCCTACAGGTACAGGTACCTGGTGGTACACCTGCCTACAGGTACAGGTACCTGGTGGTACACCTGCCTACAGGTACAGGTACCTGGTGGTACACCTGCCTACAGGTACAGGTACCTGGTGGTACACCTGCCTACAGGTACAGGTACCTGGTGGTACACCTGCCTACAGGTACAGGTACCTGGTGGTACACCTGCCTACAGGTACAGGTACCTGGTGTACACCTGCCTACAGGTACCTGGTGGTACACCTGCCTACAGGTACAGGTACCTGGTGGTACACCTGCCTACAGGTACCTGGTGGTACACCTGCCTACTGGTACCTGGTGGTACACCTACCTACAGGTACAGGTACCTGGTGGTACACTGCCCAACAGGTACAGGTACCTGGTGGTACACCTGCCTACAGGTACAGGTACCTGGTGGTACACCTGCCAACAGGTTACATACCTGGTGGTACAACCTGCCTACAGGTACAGGTACCTGGTGGTACACCTGCCTACAGTAGGCCAGATAAGGTTCTGCCACGGAAGCCACAATAATTTCATAACAAATATGTTTCCTCACATAATGAATGAAAGTTAGGACTACAGATTGAACTGTAAAAATGTTATTCAACACACAAACAAGTAAATATAGTATCTTTTTAAAAACTAAATAATCACTATATACTTAAATATATACAAAAACATAAATGAAAATCCCTAGCTCTAAAAGTGTTTCACGTTGTACATGCCGCCCCAGTATCCATGCCGTGCTACGTAGAGCTGTGGAACCAAAACGGTGTGCCTTAAGGGCTGATGGAATCCGCCGTGGGGTTGGACCGTAGTGAGGCCGAGTAGGGGGGTGACCCGTACCCACCGTCATCCTGGGGTTCCACGCCGGAGCATTTGGGTTCAGCGCCTGTGAAAGATAAATAGCAACATTAGATAAACAAAATGTGTCCTTAATAAACTCTCGTGCCGCAGATGTTTCGTAGTCCAATATTGATTTGATGACGGTTCTCAGCCACATTTGGACAAAAGCGTAAAATGTTCCCCTAAACAAGTGTCCGTAGCTTTCACCTGAGGTGCGGTGCGGCCGGGGGGTACGGGAAGGGGGGCGGAGCTTGGGGTCTCCCTGCGTGTACAGTCGGAGGCGGAGCCAGGGTTGTAGTCCGACGTCACCCTCTCCAAAGCACTGGTCACCTTCCTTGTAACCTCCTTGACATCGTCCTCCCCATTAGAGAAACTGGCCACTGAAAAATAGGGGTTCTGCTCACCATTCCTAAGGAGGAAAACAAACCATTAAGCAACCAATATCGGTGGCCAAATGTGTCAATAATGCTTAACTCAAAGACAGAGAATATAGGAATTGTTTGGCAACAGGGAATGAGGACATACATTTTCTTTCAAATTTTTACCGGTAGTTCTTTCAACATCCAGTATTTTACAGCAGAATGTAATTTTTTGGGATAATTGTTTAGTTGGACGGTCAAATGATTGTTGAGAAATAATTTCATAACTAATTTGTTGTTCCTCAAACCAAAACAATAATAACAATAAAAAAAATACAGTATCTGCTAATTGCAGCTGCTTCAATTCAGATTAAAAAAAAGAAAATACATCTGGCAAGTAGGGTTCTACAAAATACTACAAGCTAATCCCATGTGCAGTAGCTTGATAAATAGCAAGAACTGTCAATTAGTGGATATGGAATCATTCGACCAGACTGGCAATACTGGGAGGAAACGATTGTAGAGGTTATAAAAATAATAATGCTCCAATCCCTCCACAGACTCACCTACAACACACGTCTCCGGGATCAACCCACAAAGTGAGCTCTCTGGGCAGGCCCAAGTCAGAGTACTGAACCTCACTCTCCTGGCAGGCACGCAGTAACACTGGATCGTGCCTCTGGGACCGATTCACTCTGATGCATCTAGAGAGAGAAAGAAAAGAAAAAAGGAGTTGTTATGTAGTCTACATTACTGCAGTGGTGTTTTGAGCATCATTTGAGTTGAGCATCACACCAGATTACAGCCATTATATGTTAGCCACGAATTATATTACCTGAATGCTTGGCCCTTACTGGGGTTCTCTGGGTACCAGTGCCCTTTGTATTTGTCACGCAGTCCAACCACCAGCCTCTCGACCACCTTCTCAATTTGAACAGAGTCCAAATTGTTCCCCTTTTGGATGAGCCTCTGCAGGAAAAAAAACGACGGCAGCAATTTCTTTCTTCATGTTTCAGGTTAGCGACTTAACAACTTGACAATCCCTGTAAAAAAAAACGTGACTCCGCCCACGACGCTGTCATCGCTGCCCGGTAAACCTTCGGTGTTTTTCCACTGCTTTGGAGCGGACCCCTGGAGGAGGTAGACCACGGGTTTAAATTATTTTACGGTTTAAAATAAGCTTTTGCTTTTCAACGTGAATATTCCAGGATTTTCTTCAAATCCCGCGTCAGGCGTGGAAAACTAGGGTTTTATCAGTAGTGGATTTATACTTGTGTAAACCTTTCCCCAAAAGAGGGCCCTCTACCTCCATCTACCTCCCAAATTAAACAAGTGTAGACGGTTCGTTTTTATCGTTTATTGTTGCTCTGCAAAACGCATCCATGCTACTTTACTCTAAGTTGCTGCATTTCTCAGTTAAGTCAATTCAGTTGGTTTGAGTGCATGAATATGAATATTCAGTTAGATTTACAGATGGTGTAATGGATTAAACCCCTCCTCTACTCCCTGTACACCCATGACTGCGTGGCCACACACAGCTCCAACACGGTGGTCAAGTGTGCAGATGACACGACAGTGTCACCGACGGCGACGAGGCGGCCTATAGGAATGAAGTCGACCGCCTGGCTCAATACAGCCAGGACAACAACCTCGCTCTCAACGCCGACAAGACCAAGGAGCTGGTGGTGGACTTCAGGAGGAAGAGACAGGTACATGACCCCATCACCATCAATGGGTCTGCTGTGGAGAGGGTAAACGGCATCAAGTTCCTGGGGGTCCACATCACCAACGACCTCACCTGGGACGAGCACACCAACCAGGTGATATAGGGGGGGGGGGGGGGGGGGGGGGGGGGGGGGGGGGGGGGGGGGGGGGGGTGTTGGTGGTGAAAAAAGTACAACGCCCATTTCACCTTAGGTGGCTGAAAAAGTTTTGGCTTGGGGCCCAAGATCCTGGGGGCCTTCTTCAGAGGCGCAATGGAGAGCATCTTGACGGGATGCATCACTGCCTGGTACGGGAACTGCACTGCCCAAAGCCGCAAAGCGTTGCAAAGGGTAGTGCGGACAGCTGAAAGGATCAGTGGATGTGAGCTTCCCTCCATCCAGGACACCTACAAGGCCCCGTGTGTCAAGAAGGCCCTCAGAATCATTAGGGACACAGCCACCCCAATCAGAAAGTGTTTGAGCTACTGCCGTCGGGGAAGCGGTACCGAAGCCTCGGGGCCAAAACCCAAAACAGTTTTTTGCCCCCAAGCAGCCAGGCTCCTGGAAAAACCCATTACCCCCAAACCAACACTACAACAACCCATTTGATTATCTGCATTATATTGTTATAATTTTTTTACAGCAGTTTACTTTATTTATTTATTTTGCATTACCACCGTGGCTGGTACCACTACCTCTTGAACACACTGTTGTATTGATGTTGCTACTTATTATTATTATTATTACTTACTTTGTTATTGATCTTGTATTGATGCTACTTATTATTATTTATTATTACTTACTTTGTTATTGATCTTGTGTTTATGCTACTTATTATTATTACTTACTTTGTTATTGATCTTGTATTGATGCTGCTATGTGACTGTTGAGGAACCAAGCCTAAGAATTTGACTTTTGCGTACTTGCTCCCTTTTAGATATACAATCAGAATCAGTGTTGCTTTTATTACATCTTAAAGTACGCTTCATTGGTCGGACAGAGGCGTGTAGCAAAGAGGGTGGAGCAGGACGTGCGTCAAGAGAGACGCACCGCTAGTTCGCTACACGAGGGACGAAGAGACGCCATCTCTCACAGGAGTTACACGAGAACAGCTAGGTGTAAATCTCCACGGTACTTTAATCTAGAGGACTTTTTTTAGGCAGACGACTAAAACAGTCGGAGGGACGTTAGAAATAATGCACCCCACCGTAGACACAATGGACACCACGATATTTGTCGGAGGATTACCTCGCCACACCAGCGACTTATCGCTTTGGAAATACTTCGAGCGCTTCGGGGACGTCGTCGAGGCTAAAGTGATAAAGGACAGGAAAACGGGGAATTCCAGAGGATTTGGCTTTGTAAGTTTTACAGTCCCAACTACATGTATTAATACACTAAATTGTTTTTTATTTGTTAGTAGAGTGTAGCAACGTCTATGCCACACGCCGCCTAGGTGGCTTCCATACTCCACCTAGGTGACTTTCCTCTGGCTCCTCCAAACCAATGGACACAGGGTGGTGATGTTGAACCGGTTTATTGTAAAGGTTGCATGCAGATGGTGCTCCATGCTGCCATGCCGGAGAGCTCTCTCTGAGTGTGTGTGGTGGTGGCTGGTTTAACCTGTGCACACTGATTGCTCAATGTGCAACAGGTGTGCAGCCTCACCCAGCCCCAGAGTCCAATCAGTCTGACTCGGGCCAGGTGAGGCAACCAGCCGTCATCCACACACACTCCCACATAGAGCTATACGATTAAAATAACCTTTCCATGCGCAATGCAACGCATCGTGTGGACAAAGAAAATGTAACCATGATGGAGACAGGCCCTAAACTTGGCCCTGAAACAAGCTCTTACACGTAGGGGAGTCTATATATAGCCTGCTCTATTCTGGGCTAAAATGGCTAATGGTAACACGTGGTATTTCACAATTGTATAGTGTTATCGAAAACACAAGGAAAAAAAGACAAACATGAAGTCATAGATGCTTTCATCCACTGCCATATTATTTTCATGTTCTATATAGACAGCAGTTCTCCTATAACTAAGTGCACTTAGCTTGTAACAGCCGTATGCTCTGGCTGTCTAGAGAGAGGTCTTTGTAAAATGGGTCTTCTTTGGTGGTTTTTAAACACTCAAAAAAGGCCAAATAAGTGTCAATGTAATGTGATAGGGCACGCTATCTCTCTCGTGTGTGTGTGTGTGTGTGTGTGTGTGTGTGTGTGTGTGTGTGTGTGGGACTAGAGGGGTAAACCCATGTTTAAATAGGTGTAGCATGTCAGTTCCCCAGATAAGACTTGCTTCCACCTACAGCTCAGCCCTAACCCTCAAACCCTCAAACCACGCGGTCAACTGCCAGTGTCTCACGCCCCATGTCACAACGCCGTGAAGCGGAAGTGATGACAGTTGGTACAGGACAGTCCCTGCCACGTGCGCTTTCTAGCTTGACTTGGCATTGTTTAGCATTGTATCATGTAGGCAGCTAGTCTTATGTATTACAGTGTTACACACATAGTGCACGTGTGTGTGTGTGTGTGTGTGTGTGTGTGTGTGTGTGTGTGTGTGTGTGTTGGTGTGTAATGTAACATGTAACTGTGTTCAACAGGTGACCATGATAACTATGTACAGGTGTATGTACATGGAGGTAATGGAACTGTTCAACAGGTGACCATGATAACTATGTACAGGTGTATGTACATGGAGGTAATGGAACTGTTCAACAGGTGACCATGATAACTATGTACAGGTGTATGTACATGGAGGTAATGGAACTGTTCAACAGGTGACCATGATAACTATGTACAGGTGTATGTACATGGAGGTAATGGAACTGTTCAACAGGTGACCATGATAACTATGTACAGGTGTATGTACATGGAGGTAATGGAACTGTTTCAACAGGTGACCATGATAACTATGTACAGGTGTATGTACATGGAGGTAATGGAACTGTTCAACAGGTGACCATGATAACTATGTACAGGTGTATGTACATGGAGGTAATGGAACTGTTCAACAGGTGACCATGATAACTATGTACAGGTGTATGTACATGGAGGTAATGGAAGTGTTCAACAGGTGACCATGATAACTATGTACAGGTGTATGTACATGGAGGTAATGGAACTGTTCAACAGGTGACCATGATGGACCCATGGGCCGCAGAACTGGCCTGTAGAGACGCCTACCCAATCATCGACGGCCGGAAGACCAACATTAACCTGGCCTACCTCGGAGTCGAGCCCTATAGCCCGCAGACAGGTGAGACACACACACACACACACACACACACACACGTTTCTCCTCCCTCCTCTCTGGCCAGACAGCTGTAGAGGAGAGCTGTGTGTGTGACACACACACACACACCCACCCCACTCCTTATTTTGGGGTCGGTGTCATGCTTAGTTACCATCGAGAATGTAAAATAGGGGTGATATCGGTGGATCAGGTCAACCGTACCATACGACCATTTTGTCTCGCTCTCTCTCTCTCACACACACCTTGGGATGCATACAGGCACACGTATTCATGCTAGTTTTACACACAAAGTCTGGGTGTTAAACAGCCTCTCCTTTTCCCCCTCCAGCCTTCCTGCAAGGTCACACCAAGACACCGTACCACTTCTCTCTGTCCCACCGCACGCCTGTCACCGCTCAGAGCAAGCTCTACCTAAAGCCCATGAGCAACGAGCACCAGAGGTGATACAGGAACACACACACACACACACAACACACACACACACTAACCCTACACACACACACACACACACACACACACACACTAACCCTACACACACACACACTAACCCTACACACACACACACACACACTAACCCTACACACACACACACTAACCCTACACACACACACACACTAACTACACACACTAACACACACACACACTACCCTCAACACACACATCACACACACACACCCTACCCACACACACACACTAACCCTACACACGCATCTACTTCTGTCCTCCTTTGTCCACACCTTATAGCACAATTAGGGTTTAGGTTATAGTGTAGCCTCCACACAGGGTTAGGGTTTAGAAGGGGTAGTTAGATTAGGGTTAGAAGGGTTTAGATAGGGGTAGTAGTTAGATAGGGTTAGGGTTAGAAGGGGTAGTTAGATAGGGTTAGTAGTAATCTAACCTTCTGTCTCCTTTGCCTCCACACAGGGTTAGGGTTAGAAGGGGTAGTTAGATAGGGTTAGGGTTAGAAGGGGTAGTTAGATAGGGTTAGGGTTAGAAGGGGTAGTTAGATAGGGTTAGTAGAATAGTAATAGGTTAGGGTTAGAAGGGGTAGTTAGATAGGGTTAGGGTTAGAAGGGTAGTTAGATAGGGTTAGGGTTAGAAGGGGTAGTTAGATAGGGTTAGGGTTAGAAGGGGTAGTTAGATAGGGTTAGGGTTAGAAGGGGTAGTTAGATAGGGTTAGGGTTAGAAGGGGTAGTTAGATAGGGTTAGTAGTATCTAACCTTCTGTCTCCTTTGCCTCCACACAGGGTTAGGGTTAGAAGGGGTAGTTAGATAGGGTTAGGGTTAGAAGGGGTAGTTAGATAGGGTTAGGGTTAGAAGGGGTAGTTAGATAGGGTTAGGGTTAGAAGGGGTAGTTAGATAGGGTTAGGGTTAGAAGGGGTAGTTAGACAGGGTTAGGGTTAGAAGGGGTAGTTAGAGGGGTTATAAGAAGGGTAGTTAGATAGGGTTAGGGTTAGAAGGGGTAGTTAGATAGGGTTAGGGTTAGAAGGGGTAGTTAGTAGGGTTAGTATCTAACCTTCTGTCTCCTTTGCCTCCACACAGGGTTAGGGTTAGAAGGGTAGTTAGATAGGGTTAGGGTTAGAAGGGGTAGTTAGATGGGTTAGGGTTAGAAGGGGTAGTTAGATAGGGTTAGGTTAGAAGGGGTAGTTAGATAGGGTTAGGGTTAGAAGGGGTAGTTAGATAGGGGTTAGTAGTATCTAACCTTCTGTCTCCTTTGCCTCCACACAGGGAGCCCAACGGCTACCTCCCCCCTCAGGCTGGGGGCATGATGCCGGGGGCCATGTGGCAGCAGGCCATGGGGGGGCCCAACCCCAACACCCCCATGAGCATGAATCCCGGGGGCGGCGGGATGGGCGCTTGAACAGGGGCCACCCAATGAACAAGCAGGGCCACATGGGCGGGGGTCCCATGTACGGAGGTCCCATGTACGGAGGTCCCATGTACGGAGGTAATGATGGCAGAGGGAGGGGGCAGCATGGACAGCCACATGAACCAGATGAATCCCATGGGTCCAATGGGTCACCTAGGCCACCCAGAGCACCCAGGCCACCCAGGCACCCAGGCCCAGGACACCTAGAGCACCAGGACACCTAGAGCACCCAGGACACCCAGAGCACCCAGGACACCCAGAGCACCCAGGACACCCAGAGCACCCAGGCCACCAGAGCAGTGGCCCCCACCCCAGGACCAGGTGAGCAATGCCGGCCAGCCCAAGGGGGCAGAGACAGCTCCCCGGACATCAGGAAGGCATAGTCCCCCCATAACCTGGAGTAGCCTCGGCAGACGGCGCCACATACTCAGAGCGGGGTGCGTGAGAGCCCCTGTTGCATAAACTAAGAGACTCCTGGAAGGTCAATGTTAAAAGACCTAGGAGGCCACCCTCTTCTGGCTCCTCAGTGGCCTTTTCCCTTTACAAAGAAGCTCTCCAAAGACGTTTGTTTTTTACTCATCGCAACGGCTTAGGAGTAACGTATCACGTGACCAAACAAGCGTCTTGACGTGTCAAGAGGCACAGGCGAATGACATCGGAGAAAATCCGGTAGATTTTTTAAATAAAACACCTTTCAGACTCTAATAACAATACAACGAAATAATATAAATTATTTATTCTTTCTGTCGGCCCTAACAAATGCCTCACGGCCACCGGGCCGTGGCCCGGTGGGGACACTGACCAGACACCAGGCCACCCAGACACCTGGGACACCTAGACACCCAGGCACCCAGGACACCTAGAGCACCCAGGACACCTGCCACCCAGGACACCTAGAGCACCCAGGCACCCAGGACACCTAGAGCACCCAGGCCACCCAGGACACCTAGAGCACCCAGGCACCCAGGACGCCCAGGCCAGGGCATGCAGCAGCCCCCCTTCCAGAGCACCGGGTGTTACTGCCTGGCCAGCCCAACGGGGAGCCCACGCATCGCCGGCCCCAGCAGGGGCTCCTGATGTCCCCCCGCAACAGAGGAAGCCACAAGACGGGCGCCAGCCAGTTCTCACCTGGAGGTAGGTCAAGGGTCAACGAGAGGCTGTGGTTGGCTGTTCATTATCTGTTTGTCACGTCATATGATTTATGAGGTATGCTGGAGGGTGTGTCTCAATGTTATCTTCTAGGAGGAGGAGGCACCACCACCCTCTCCAGCTCCGACCTGTTTCCACCCCCCGCCCCCCAACACCTCCCCTAACCCAGGCCGAGACCCCAAGGACCCTGCCGGAGACGAGGCCCACTACACGGCCTCGCTGCAGGAGACGTACAAGATCCTCTACAAGCAACTGCTGAACGGCAACACCCTGGACGACATGGTCAAGACCACCGCCGAGGCCATTGGGAAGGTCACCCTGGGGGGCCGGGAGGCCGGGCATGGGCCCCTGGCTGAACCCAAGCAGGAGAAGACCCTGCTGCACTGCCTCCTCAACAAGGACGACTCCAAAGAGCCGGTGGATGTGAAGCCCAAGACGGAGGAGATGAAGGGCCCGACTGGGCCCGCACGGGGAGGCCCCGGGTCGGGCCCCGACCCAGCGGCAGAACAACCAGAGGGCCAGATCGAGTCCCAATCCCCCGATGAGGTTAGATCAGTGCCGAGGCTGCTGCATAGGGAGCTGTCTATTCATAATTCTGTTATTGATCTGTTTGGTAACGTGATGTCCTGTCAGCTGGAGAACCTGGAGTCTGTCCTCGGGGGCCTGAGGGGCTTCTACCCTGACGGGCCGGGGGGGGGCGGTGGGTGCCCCCCAGACGCAGGGAGCAAAGCCCAGGGATGCCTCGATGACAGCCTGCAGGGTAAGAGACTGCAGACATAGACCATTATCAGACATCTAGAACAGTGGTTCCCAACCTATTTTCCTTTGAGCCCCCTACTTATGTCTAAGAAAAGCTGAGCCCCCCAACTGCCGGAACACACACACACACACAAATTAAGTAATTACTTCCAAATCTTCCAAGTCAACTTTGTTTAATAAAAACAATTATGCTTGTTTCCATTCATAGGCCCTTAACCTTTGGTAAATGTCTCCTTTTTAATTTCTATCTTTTAACAACTCAACACAGGATGCCTTTTCACACACATCCTTACCAAAATAATAATAATAAGTCATTATCAGAATAGTGGCTAAGTGATTAATCAGCACATCTGTCCAAGATCTCCCTCAGAACATATAACTGAAAACGGGGCAGTTTTGAAATGCACATGCACTTCATGTGGTTTTGACAAAGCTATTAAGAATGAATTCGGCTCAGTAACAATAACTGTCTTCGTTAGAATGATAAAGTACGAGTAATCTTTATTACTTCTGTTGTGCGCATGCGCAGCTTCACGATGTCTTGTTTAATGTTACATGTGCGCATGCGCAGCTCACGACTAATGACCACCTGGCATTCATGACAAGCATGGAGTCACAGCCCGTTGGATGAACATGTGTCAATTATTTGTTTGGGTACTTGTATTAAGCTGAACGTGCCTCACTGTTGTAAGTTAGCCGAAGAGGCATTTGTCTTGTGCTAATTGTTCAGAGCAATGCTGTGGCGGTAGTAACAGTGTTGCAGGCTTTGTGCGTTATTAACAATATTCTTTGTATAAATTTGATGTATTGTTTTTATGGTATTTCAGGTTTTGACCTGTGGCATTTGAATAAAATAAATTGCGATCACTTTATCATGCGTGCTTCCTGGTGAGCCTTTTCAGGGCTGAAACGAAGTCGCAATAACTCAGTGCTTTCATGTTGTATGCAAATGTACATCATGCCTGTTATCATGTGTCAATATGTGTTAATTTGGCTCTAATGCACTAATAATCAATAACTGTTTAAACTCTTATGAACATGTTTTCTCTGTCATCCTGTTCATTCATGAACTAATGGCCACCTTGGGCTTGCATACCTGACTAGGGATGGAGTGTCCGGTGTGAGGTTAGTGACAGCCATCCTAAAGTCCTGGTGTACATCAGCCTGTTACGGGCCTTTGTGTTATTGTTACAACTGAGGCCGTCTCAGACAGATACGTGGTGCTGAACGGGAGAATAATCCTTGTAATTGCGTGTTTGGCCAGTCTTGGTGCAACAGCGTGTCCTTTGACGATCCAAAACTTTTTGTATCCGTACTCCTGGAAATATTTCTTTGACGCAGAATCAGCATGAAGTTCAGCAAGCTCATCTTCACAGCCATATATTCCACTTCCTCCATGCTGGAAATGTAGGGGTCCATCACCCATGACTCTTTTGATAAGTACTTGTCAACATCAGCAAAACGGGACTTAATTTCCTCCTGGAGCAAGTTCATGTGTCGGGTAAACTAAGTGCGTAAAGACGTAAAGTCTGCTAGGTATGCCGTTTTGATCCAGAATGCGTCATCAGCTGTTTCGCACAGTTGTAATTGTGATCTTGCAAGAATTCCTTAATTTTTTCCTGCAGTTTCCATAAAACGCACAAGCACTTGTCCACGCGACAACAACGTACCTCTGTGTGTAACAGCAATGTTTGATGCGCTTCATCCTCACACAGCTGGGCAAACAGTCTCTTGTTCGTAGGGCGAGCTTTGATGAAGTTTACAACTTTAACAACAGTTGCCAGGGTGTCACTGAGGTCTTCTGAAATTTTTACTGGCTAAGGCTTGGCGATGTAACATACAGTGAAAGATTGCGCATGCTTTTTCCTTCAATCTGCTGTTAAATCCCTGTCGTTTCATTTTGCTTGGCTTCATGCTGTCATTTTTATTTATATTATTTTTTGATACAGAGGAGTCATCAGCACTTTTACGTTTCTCCGCCATGTTCTTCATAAAATAATGCCATAGCGGCAGGAAAAACAAGTATGATAGCAGCAGCTAGCACCTGACCTGATGACAGCAAGGGTCACAGGTTAAGAGGTCACGGAGGTTTGACCTACTAAGTAGCCTGCCCACAATTTATATTATATATAAATGTTTTCAATCTAGTTTTTTTATACAGACTTTTGTATACGTTCTTTTTACCTCAAACCAGATAATGACTCGCGCCTGTGCTCTTTGGCGCCCCCCTGAGGGGTATCCAAAGCCACTGACGTGCCGGTGATTTCAAATGCATTTTGTTAAGGATCTGTTTCTCTGTCTCTGTTTCTGTCTCTCTGTGTCTCTGTGTTTCTGTCTCTCTGTGTCTCTGTCTCTCTGTGTCTCTCTGTCTGTCTGTCTGTCTGTGTCTATGTCTCTCTGTGTCTCTGTCTGTCTGTGTCTCTGTGTGTCTCTGTGTGTCTCTCTGTCTCAATGATATAAAAGGGTTAGGGTTAGATGATATATGTGTGTGTTTACTGTGGCTGCAGGGAGCCCAGGTCTTGCCCCAGGGGTCGGGGGTTAGGGTTAGGGTTAGATGATGATATATGTGTGTTTACTGTGGCTGCAGGGAGCCCAGGTCTTGCCCCAGGGGTCAGGGGTTAGGGTCAGGGTCGGGGCTCGTTCCACAGAGCCGCGTCCGGGAGGTCCCCTGCTCATCAAGCAGGAGAACATGATGGGGTACCCTGGCAACATGGGTGTGTTCCCAAGAGGCATTGGAACAAGTAACCAACTTATTCATATCAGGCATGCTGCCATCGCCACCTTCCTTCCTTTCCTTATCACCGCCTGTCCTCCCCTCTCCCTTTCTATAGGGCATGCGTCCTTTCCTTATCACCTCCTCCCCCTCTCCCTTTCTATAGGGCATGCGTCCTTTCCTTATCACCTCCTCCCCCTCTCCCTTTCTATGGGCTGTCACACCCTCGCCCGTCCTCAAACTCCACCTCTAGTCAGCCTCCACTACAACATGTGCTCCTTTGTTTACTTTCCCGTCAATTAGCCACCACTGCACTCCCTCTGTCTACCCACACTGCAGCAATTCACCAATCACCCCTCTGTACTTAAGCACTGGCTCCCCACAGAGCCAGTGCTAGTTCGTTAGTTGTATACCTCTCATGGTAACTACGTCCCCGCCTTCTTGTTTTCGGGTCCCACTCCCGTTCTTGTTCCCGTTACGGGTTCCGCTCCCTACTGTTCCCGCTCTCGTTCCTGTTCCTCGTTCCCGCTCCCCTCCTGTTCCTAGTTCCTGCTGCCTGCCTTCCTTGTTGCTGAACCTGCTGTTTCTCCCCGCCTGCCTACTGCCTGCTGGACTACCCGCCTGCCTTGCCCTTGCCTGTACCTTGGACAATAAATCCTTTTTGTACCCGCACCCTTTTGGTTTCTGTGTCTTGCGCTTGGGTCCTAGTCCGTAACCTTAACAGGGGCATGCGTCCTTTCCTTATCACCTCCTCCCCCTCTCCCTTTCTATAGCATGCGTTCCCAGAGGTTGAATTGAACTCAGGAATCACACTTAAGATTATCATCTTAAGTCCGATGGCAGATGAGCTGGGTAAAAGGGTCCCCCCCAGAATCTAGGGGTCCCCCCCTGAGAAGCTCTGCTATAACAGGAGTTATGTCCAGCTCTATCCTGTCCTGCTGGGTCCCAGCTTGAGCTGAACTGCTGTTTTGTCTCCACAGGACCAGTGAACTGGGCCAGGGTTCCCCAGAGGGCCCCGATGGGAGGGTCCGGGGAGCGGGGGACGCCCTGCTCCAGCGCCAGCCCCATAGGCTCCGCGGGACACCCCTCCGTGATCCGCCCGCCCATGGACTACAACGATGGCATGCCCATGGTGGGAGCATAAGAGCCATGGTGGGAGGAGCCATGGATGGTACGTGTGGTGCTGATGGTGTGATAAACACCACTCACACTACATAACACTACACACAAGTACTCTAAGCACACTACATAACACTACACACAAGTACTCTAAGCACACTACATAACACTACACACAAGTACTCTAAGCACACTACATAACACTACACACAAGTACTCTAAGCACACTACATAACACTACACACAAGTACTCTAAGCACACTACATAACACTACACACAAGTACTCTAAGCACACTACATAACACTACACACAAAAGTACTCTAAGCACACTACATAACACTACACACACAAGTACTCTAAGCACACTACATAACACTACACACAAGTACTCTAAGCACACTACATAACACTACATACAAAGTACTCTAAGCACACTACATAACACTACACACAAAGTACTCTAAGCACACTACATAACACTACACACAAGTACTCTAAGCACACTACATAACACTACACACAAGTACTCTAAGCACACTACATAACACTACATACAAAGTACTCTAAGCACACTACATAACACTACACACAAGTACTCTAAGCACACTACATAACACTACACACAAGTACTCTAAGCACACTACATAACACTACACACAAGTACTCTAAGCACACTACATAACACTACACACAAAGTACACTAAGCACACTACACACAAAGTGCACTAAGCACACCAAACACTACACACAGCAAGTACACTTAGCACTAAACACACAAAACACTAAATGCTAATCACACTTGATATCTTTGTTTTATTGTTCCTCCTTTGTTACAACGTACTTCAACTGGACCAATGAACTGGACTTTGCTGCAGTTCTACAATAACTCTTCAGATGGTGTTGTAAAAACCCAGTGTGTATCTACCATGTACCTCTGTGTGTTTAGGTGGCTCTGGGGACATGGGCCCTTTTCCCAGCACCAGGTTCAGCCCAACCAGTCCCTGTCCTGGCCTGGCCCAGTGATGGGCATTGGGGGGGTCCCCATCGCAGCCCCCCTCCAGTTAGAAAGGCCCTTGAGGTACCGCCATGTATTTAGTCTTTTCTTTTGGAGAGGTCAACTCATATTCTTCATATTTTGATGTGAGTCTAGAGTAATGTCCTCTGTCTGAGATGTATGTACATGACAACAAAGGGAACAATTCCCATTTTAAATGAACCCAACGTGATCGACTTCACACTTGGCGGGTGGATTGTTGAGGACCCAAGGAAGTGAAGTTGTTTGGATGAGCGGTTCTGGAAAAGCTGCAAGCAGCGATACCGAAGGCCAAGCAGTCGGCCCGTTTTGACCAGGCGCTAGTAATGATCATAACGAATAAAGTGTTGTAAAGATCCTGGGGCCCCCTACCTCGTTAATGACATCAACTCAGTAGAAGTAGGATAAAAGAGTCTGCTAAACTGTAAATCATGATCCCTCTATTATGTGAAGGTAGTAGGTGACCTCTGTAAGGGTCTTCTCTCCCTGCAGGCTCCAGCAGTACGTCTACCCCCAGGCCATGCTCCAGCCAGACCCCCTGGCCGCCCTGGCCCCCCCCCTACCGGACTACAACTCCATGTACAGCCACTACGCCGGCCTCGCTGGGGGGGGCCTGGAGCAGTACCCCTACGCCCCCTGGCCCTCTGCTGGGTACCTCGGGTACAGCTTCTCACCGGCCGCCTCTGTCCCGGGACACGCCATCAGCCCACTCATCCACGCGCTTCCTTCTCCTCCTCCTCCTCCCTCCTCCTCCTCCTCAGCTGCCTTGGCTGGTCGGTGGGCCCCCCACCTCCTACCTCCACTACCCTCTCCTCCAGTCCGACCGCATGCAGCCACCTTCCAGTGCATGAGCAGTGGCTGATTGGTGGCCGGGGGAGGGGGTTGTGGTGGGGGGTTATGGGGTTGTGGTGGGGGGTTATGGGGGTGGGGGGGGGGGTTGTGGGGTTGTGGTGGGGGGGTTATGGGGGTGGGGGTGGGGGGTTATGTGGTTGTGGGGTTGTGGTGGGGGGTTATGTGGTTGTGGGGTTGTGGTGGGGGGTTATGTGGTTGTGGGGTTGTGGTGGGGGGGGTTGTGGGGTTGTGGGGTTGTGGTGGGTGCCACTGTTGCACTTTGAACCTGTGACATCATCAGGGTGGAGCAGGTTCTTAAAAGGGCTTACTGACATATTTCATTTTTTTGGTGTACTTTGGTGTTATTTGGGGTATTGGTGTGTATATTTGGTGAATATATTTGGTGTATATATTTGGTGTATGTATTTGGTGAGGAAAGAAGACAATTACAAAAGAAGAGCTGTTTTGAAGTGGGTTCAAGATTAAAAAAGGGCTCTGTTGGCCTCATCTTAAAGCTGTTTAGTTCTCTTCTTTGTTCGTGTTAGTGTTTATACTAATGCAGGAAACAAAAAACAATAATGTTTAGACTCCCATTTTGTTGAGTCTAAATATTCAGAATCAGAAAAGCTTTATTGCCAAGTACGCTTTTTAAACATACAAGGAATTTGTCTTGGTGATGTAGGTGCATGTCACGTTCTCTATTGCACATTAAACAGAACAAACAAAATAAGTATAAATATATGTATATAATAAATATATACACACAATTTAGATGTACAAGAGCAGATTAAGTACAGTGGCATGTAGAGCCAGGGGTGGGGTGTGGAAAGAGTCAGGGTGGTTTCCGGGCCTTGTTAATAAGGCTAGTAGTGGAGGGGAAAAAACTGTCCTTGTGACGAGAGGTTTTGGTCCTGATGGACCTCAGCCTCCTGCCAGAGGGGAGTGGCTCAAAGAGGTTGTTGCCGGGGTGGGAGGGGTCAGCCACAATCTTTCCTGCACACTTCAGAGTCCTGGTGGCGTAAAGGTCCTGGAGCGGGCGGCAGATTGCAGCCATTTTGCTAGTTGGGGTTTTTACCTACTGCTGTTAAGTTATTATACAATGATGCCTGGACACAGACACCACTTCTATCAACAGGCTGTGAGTGTCGTCCTAAACCCAAACTAGCTTTTATGCACATCGATTCTATTATGGACAGTAATAGGGATTATTTTAGCGGTGTAGTTTGGACATATTGTGGTATGGATACAATTTGGGTTCCATTATACAAAGCGACTTTAATTTATTGATGACACTGCTGACCCTGATCAGCGGTCAGTCAAATATACAATCACTCAATATGAAGAAAACCATATTCATATAGTATTATAATATTATATATTTATATAAATAAAAACAAGAGCTAATTAATTTACTATATAAATAACATGTAGGCTAATATATTTGTAAAGAGCATACATTTGGTAATACACCATTCAGCGATGTCATAGGTGGACACTGCACCTCGTGACACAGCAGTCGCGCGCCTTCCAGGAACCCGTCAGGAAGAGGAAAAACAAAACAAACCCAGAGCTCTGCGCGTGGACTCCATTGAATACTGCCTAATATTGATCAATATAGGAACACATACAAGGCCTAACACGAAGGAAGACGTTTCTGTTGCTGTTCTAAAGTGAGTCAAACAGTCGGAGCCATTGGATTTGACAACTTTACCAAGCGTAACTTGGCTGTTTCGTTAGGGAAACGGTGCAGGCTGTGGAGTTATCTTGCAGGCTAGGCTGCTCGTTGTATCGGACTGGCCGGCGGGATGAAGGGGGCGGACGGAGGCCATACTGTGAACCCCTGGCGAAAAGGAAGCGAGACACAAATTCGCCCCAAATTGTTAACATCATATCGAGAAAGTGGACGCGAAGAATAGCACGGTTATTCTAGCGGGATTTTGTGGTCGTTGTGCAACAAATGTTTTTAAACCACAGTCACGGTTGATTTTCAACAAACCGCTAACCAGCCAACAACCTGTCAACATACACTGTCACTGTTAGCTGTCTTTGATCAAATAGTCATATTTTGAAAGATGTATGTGTCACCACTTGTGAAAATGTATCAGGAAGTCAACGTGTACTTGTATAAGAACATTTTTAACTGCCATAAACGTTATTTATGGCATTGTTAATATTATTCATGT
>JACYXH010000445.1:0-20000 GCA_026745465.1 Lota lota
TTCAGGTCATGGGAGACATCTGCCAACAGAACCAGGCACTTAATCCACTGCCGTGCACACTTCTCCGTAGGTCCCTGTCTGCTCCGGGGGACTCCGGCTCCCCTCTACGACGCCGCTCAGAGCCCAGAGCCCAGAGCCGGAACACTGCAGGGAGAGATAGGAGGCGCCCGCTTCCCCTCCATTGCGTCTCTTTCTCGCCAATCATTATTCTGAGAGGCGGAGACGAGCTGCTCCAGAGAACCAGCTAATCCGCTGCTGTAATTGAGGTATAACAACGCCGGGCCCTTGCCAAGATCCCCCCCCCCCCCCCCCCCTCCCCTCCGCAGCCCCCCACCTCCCTCCAAATCCCCCCCCCCCCCCCCCCCCCCGAGCTTCCACTCTGGTGAGACGGACAACAAGGACCTCTCTGTTGACGAGGGGGATGGTCCTGTTTGTTTTTGGTTCTCTACTCAAATCTCCCGGTGCGTGTCTCTATCGAGACGGCCAGGCACCGCCTGAGCGCCCTGTGAGCGCGTGCCAGCGCTGCGACGTCCCGCCACGCTTCTGATGTCCTTTCTGCCGTGGGATAATTAAAAAGAGGAGATGTTGGGAGGAGGAGGATGGGGGGTGGGGGGTGGGGGGGGGGCACAGCAAACCGTGGCAGCTGTCTATCACGTCGATGCGTGGTACGTTGAGTTTGTTTATTTCCCTTCCCTGCGTGTTGAGCCGCTCCCCGTCTGGGTTGACTTTTAAAAGTGTTTAAGTCCCATCTCTCTTGTGTGTGCTTTAGATTAAGCGTTCACAGTGCATCACAAGAGAGCTTTCTGTTCAGCTCAAGCCCCCCCCAGATATGAATGTTGTGATTAACGTTGATTTGTATGGATTTTAATCGTCTGTGGTGGATCATTAACATCGCTCTGCTATCAAGGAAACTTCATCGAAACAGATTTGACATCCTTAAAGCGTCGAGCACAGCATAGGCTGCAAATCAACCATTTAAAAGGGCCGATTGCATGACCCTGTGAAATCAATTTTGATAAATGTTTAAAAGTGCATCAGTCCATATAAACATTGGTCGGTAAAGGTCATTTTTAATCTTTTGAGTTCATCTCCAATCGTGTTCTACTTCATTTTCTGCTTTAAGACGTGCAAGACGGACGCCTAGCTAAACCCATAGAATACCAAACACACTTAACAGAAAAATCGATTTCAATCCTGAGTCTAATCTGGAAAATCATCATCATCATCATCATCATCATCATCATCATCATCATCATCATCATCCTCATCCCCATCTTGACTTGAAGTCTCGGGATGTTCCTCATTTCCTCTCTAACCTGAACATGTACACCATCAGAGAGGGCCGACCTCTTTCTCTGCTGGCAGGAATACCTGGGAGATCTCCCTCCCCCCCCCCCCCCCGTCTCTCTCTCTCCCTCTCCTCTTCACTACTTATCTCCTGCCTGTGATTTGACATGGGCCTGTCCCCCCCCCCACCACCCCCCCCCCCCCCCCCCCCCCCCCCCCCCCCCTTTAAAGTGCAACTCTTGGCCCTGTGATCTGGGTGTCTTTTTAAAACAAGTCACGTTTGTTTACCCGACGCCATTACAAAAATAAAAATCCGGGCCGCTGTCATCTCGGCCGCCTTACAAGGATGCTGCTCACCTGCGAGCCCCTCCCCCAGAGAGACCCTGGGCTCCTCTCACCCCTCCCTGCATTCATAATCGCATGTGACGCTGTCGTTCACTTCCTTTACACGTCTCCTTCGAAGCAAAACTGTTCTGACAACTTGACGAAGAGCGCGCCGGCCGAACAGCCAGACAGGAAATCAACCTCTTTCTTTTTCTTTTTTTTAATCTGTTTAGAAATTTAGAAATTGTATTTTTTGCGAACCATTCATTAATAATTGACCACCCCTCCTCTCCCCATCTCCAACCTAGCCGCTCTCCACCAATGGGAGCCCTTGTAATAAACAGCCCAGGACCAATTTAAGAAGTGGGTAATAACCTCAGGTCGGCTCCATTGTTGTGCCGCACCTTGGTTGACTGACGTGCACGTTCCCCTCATTGGCAGTCAGTCACTTCAAAAGCTCCCCTCATTGCCCAAGGCTACTCGCAATTTATTTAGAGGAAGTAGGGTGGTGGTGGTGGTGGTGGTGAGGGTGTAGGTGGGGGTCGTCCCAGCAGGTAACAGTACTGGGCCCAGACACTCTGAGTAATCATGGCTTTGAGGTGTCTCTCTCTCCCCCCTCCCCCTCCTCCTCCTCCCCCCCCCCCCTTTCTCTCTCTCTCTACTCCCTGCTCTGTTTGGAGTGCACCCCATGCACGCAAGTGATTTAGATACCCCCACCCCCCCACACACACACACACACACCCCTGTCCTTGTCCTTGTAATGCCAGATGAAGGTAATGCATTAGAGTTTCGGGGGTCTGTGGTCCCGTGGATAGACCTGCTGGGTTAGTTGCGGGGGGGTTTGGTCTATTCGGTACCAAACATGGAAGGTTCCTTTGAGGATTTTCATATTGTATGAAATACTTTTGGAGTTCAGGCCTTTCTTTATTTTACACAACAGAACATGAAGGGTATGCAATACATGAAATGCAGATTTGTTTTTATGGCAATTCAATTTTTCAGTATTATGAAAGTCAGTATTTTGGGTGGTAAAATACAAAACTACTTTTTACTATTAAATACTGTTTTAAGACCTTGGGTACAAATGTATTTTATCATTGAAGTATCAAAGTTTGGCTTGGAGTTGAGAACTACAAACAATATACTGCTTTACCGGTGTACCAGTGTACCCATTGCAACCAACAAGTCCCATTCCACACCCCAGCTTAAACACCTCCTTCGTAATGCGGAGCACAAGGCCTTCTTTTGGATTCACTTTATTTGTCTTTCTCTGCACAGCATTAATAATGCACGGCAGAAAGCATATCAGTGCCTTTTTTTTTTATGTGCAGACGTAGTACTCGGGTGCTTGTGAGTGCAGGGGTTGAAAACAACAGAGGTCTTGGATGTGTGCCTCCGAACAGCCATTGGAAACTAAATGTTTTGGATGTCTGGCGTTTTCCTGCGACACCGCTCGGCCACTTCAAAGCCTTTCACGCGATTGTCTCTTCCTGTAGAATCAGAATCAGAATCAGAATCAGAAAAGCTTTATTGCCAAGTACGCTTTTTAAACATACAAGGAATTTGTCTTGGGGATGTAGGTGCACGTCACGTTCTCGATTGCACATTAAACAGAACAAACAAAATAAGTATAAATATAAGTATAAATAAATTTAGTTCGGTTTATAGTTTTCCACGGCCCTGCTTTATACGCACATGGTGGTTCGATATGTAGACCGCATTTATGAGTAATGACTTGACTTTTGAAGTCTGCTTTATTTATAGAAAGGCAACTATTGTTTGATACCAGTATTTTGTTATTACATTTTAAGTTGCCAAAAAGGTGTAATGTAGATTTATAGATTCTCTTTCATAGCTGATTGGTCTGATGGATTACCCAGTATAATTATCTTATATATAGGCCTACAGTGTTAACATAACAACAACAATACATACTACTAAATATTGAAAGTAAATTGCTTTCCACGTGAATGATCCTTCATTTGGGGATTTTTTTTAATATTATATAATTATTATTTATATAGTATAAATATCCCTATAAACATACACCCAATACTTAGATGTGCTTTGTTCAAAAATGCATTCCGGTTGGAATTGGATCAGGGTTGTCTTGGGTTACATTTTTTGAGCATTTATTAAGTGCTTACTTGATATTTAAGTTGCAAAAGCTGAATAGTGCTGTATCTAAATTTTTTTTTTTAATCTCATCTTGTGTTATGAGCAATGTTCAATTACACATGAAAATATGTAATATAAAGTCTATGATAATATTATATTGTACAACCTATAATGACGATTTATTGTTGAAATTGGTTTCCATGCATTTAAAAAATGACACCTTTTAGATAACTGGTTATCAATTAAGTCAAATTACTTGTATATTGCAAATGTTCTTACATTTTCGTTTGTTTTCTAGTTGCGCTACATTAACCAGCGTTGTAATTCCTGCCACTAGAGGGCACTAAATGTCAAAACATAAGATCCTCAGCGGTTCTTTCGAGCGCAGGCTTATCGCCATGAATGGCTGGATATGTGTTCCTCTATGGTACGCATGGATAAACCAAGAAGAGAATAAATGTTGGGCGGACATTTCCGTTGACACAAGAAAGAAGCATGTGCATGCAGTAATTTGTGTGTGTTGTGTGCGAGTCGGCGGGGAGCTAAGCTGCCAGCGTAGCGCGTTTTATGCCGCCTCTCCCTGAACCCCGGCCTATCAGCCTTCCGACAGAAACAAAACAACAGCAAAACCCCTGTCTGTTGCAGTGTTTACTACACACACACCCGCACGCACACACACACACACACACACACGCATACACACACAGCATTGATACAATAGTGTGTTTAATAAAGTGGTGCCAGAGAAGTTAAGAGTGACACGCACGCACACACACACACACACACACACACACACACAACACTCACTTTCCTTGCCTGTTTGTGGTTTTGCGCTGCAGATGGGCAGCGTGATTGAAAGAGCGTGCACGGCCAGTGGGCCTGCCGCCAGGGCACAGCTTCTGCAACGCTGTCACGTGCACGTGCCCATCGCTCGTGTTAACAGGTGAGGGTGGCACCGATCAGGCCCGGGGTCTCTGTGTAGCGTGAGTGAAGTGTGTGTGTGTGTGTGTGTGTGTGTGTGTGTGCGTGTGTGTGTGCGCGCGCATTGGTTTCCATATGGCATGAGTGTTTTTCAGCCAGACAACAGATCGTTTTTATTTAATACTGCCTCCATTCTGCGGGCTAGATGAATCAAAATTGAGTCGTCCGCTTCCTCTCTCCATCTCTATCCATCTTTCTCTCTATTTGTCTCTCCCTTCGTGCCCCTTTTTCTCTCAGTCTCTCACTTCCGCGTCCTCTATCTCTCCCACCTTTTCTCCCTCTTCCCCTCGCTCCCCTTTTTCTCTCTTTCTCCCTTTTACTCAATATTTCTCTTTCTACTGTTTTCTCCCTCTTTCTCTCTTCCCCTCTCCCTTTTTCCTCCCCTTTCTCACCATTGTGTATTGCTCCCATCCTCTCTTCCTCATCTCTCTGTCATCTCTGTATCTTCCTCTCTCTTTCTCTCTCCCCCCCCATTTCTCCCTCTTTCTCTCTCTCCCCCCATTTCTCCCTCTTTCTCTCTCTCCCCCCATTTCTCCCTCTTTCTCTCTCTCCCCATTTCTCCCTCTTTCTCTCTCTCTCCCTCCATTTCTCCCTCTTTCTCTCTCTCCCCCCATTTCTCCCTCTTTCTCTCTCTCTCCCCATTTCTCCCTCTTTCTCTCTCTCTCCCTCCATTTCTCCCTCTTTCTCTCTCTCCCCCCATTTATCCCTCTTTCTCTCTCTCTCCCTCCATTTCTCCCTCTTTCTCTCTCTCCCCCCATTTCTCCCTCTTTCTCTCTCTCTCCCCATTTCTCCCTCTTTCTCTCTCTCTCCCCATTTCTCCCTCTTTCTCTCTGTCTCGCTCCCTATTTCGGCCTTCTCTCCCCATGTGTCCCTGTTCCGCACTCTGGTATCTGGCTCCTCCCCCCTCTCCCCCCTCTCCCCCCTCTGTGTATTGGAGCAGATCTGCTCTACATGTATGAATTCCAGAGGAAGGGTCTTATCTGTGCAGCAAGCGGTGGTTGTGTGCGTCCGGGGGGACTTAATTGTGCAAGCGGAGGTATGCGAGATGGAATCAAAAAATGTTATTAACATTCCAGTGCACTTGCTCTGGCGTGCTGACGGACGGCAGAGCGAGAGGCATGAGAGACGACAGGGGGGGGAGGGGTGCGGAGTGGTCCCCGGACTCCGCAAGATCGGCCCCTGCCGGAGTCCCATGCCAACCCACTCGAGGGACGTTGTGCCAAAAAAAGAAAAGAAAAAATGATTCACCGCGTGAGACTCCAAAGACAAATCCCATCATCAAGACCCACATTCTCCTCACTTTTACATTTAACTTTAGTTTTCTCTCCCTCCCTCCTCCCTGTCTCCTCTCCTCTCCCTCCCTCTCTAACTCTTCTCTCTCTCTCTCTCTGCTTACCTCTCTCCACCCCTTTCTCTCTCTTTCTTCTTTCCTTTCTATCTTTCCTTCAGCTTACCCCCCCCCCCCCCCCCCTCCTCTCTGGCAGTTGTTTTCCAGTTTGTGTTTTGCAGCCGTACTCTGGGCTGTCGCCGAGCTCTACAGCCACACTCAAAGGCTCGGCTGTCACGCACCGCCTTTGAGTCGCGTTTGAATTGTGAACATACACGTTGTCAGGGCGCGGCGAGGAGTGATTGACAGCTCCGTCCCCAAGCGGCGCAGGGGCCCCGGCAAAGCCTGCCTGTCTTTTGTCAGAAGCGAAGCCGAGGAGACGCCACAAAAAGGAAGGCGGGCGAAGTGGAAAAACACACATAAATAAAACAAAACTGCTCGCACCCCGGCTACTCAATAAAATACCAAATTAGATTAAACTCGAGGCAGGCGCTGGTCCGCGGGAGAACGCCGTAGAGAGCCGGCTTCCTGGTCGTTGTGTCCCCGCTGCGGGGGATGCGTGCGGCGGCCCGTCTGTGGATGAATGTCCATTACCGTCTCTCTGAGACGGAGGGACACGGCTCAACACTACAGACTTTGCGTTGATCTCTGGTTTGGACACCAAAGTGTTGTGTTTGGTATGCATGCTGTACCCGACCTGAACATATTAGGAAGAGAAATCGATTTGTACGCATTTCTGTTTGTTTGTTATGTGAGCATGTAGCTGGTGGGATTATGATTGACGAGCTGATTTATCGGTTCAATCAGCAATCGATTAAATCCGTCAATCAGTCGACGTCATACGTCGTTCAATTCATTCAAACAATATTCGCAATGAATCATCCAATCAAAATAAAAATGTAATTATTCAAACTGTAATCTTAATCATTAACTGTAATCTTAATCATTAACTGTCAAACGGTGTCAAATTACACTGGAGCGTCAAGTTTATTTCTAAAAGCCTTTAATCACAGTTGGTCTCAAAGGGTCTAATAATCCTTCGTTTACTGGTTAATTTGACTCCCTGAACACGAAGGGATTGAGTGGCTTGTACCTCCTCTCCGAAAGGTTAGCGCTCGGTCAAACTGAAAACATGGCCGCCATTTGATAACTGCTTTGGCATTTGTCAGTATTTATAGAACAATACGATAAAGTTATTTCTCAACACATTTGTTTTCTTTTTCTTAACTTTCAGTGTTGTTGGCCGTTTTTTGCCGCGGGTGAGCAACAAGGAAAGGACACGGGATTTGTCAAAGACAAGTCCCCCGTAGGGATTAGCATGAGATAGCCTTAGCGTTGCACCCGCTCTCGCTCTTTCTCTCAAGCTAACCCACTCTGCTAAGACCCGAATCGCTTCACAATCACTTCCATCTAAACGCCATTCAAGAAGCCATTTCCCCACATCGAGAAAGAGTGAAAGGCTATTTATTTTATTTTATGACTGCCTGACCTTGTGGTGTTGATGTACTTTCTATGTGCTGCTCTCAGAGTGGAATGTACTCAATTTTCTATTCACTACATTTATGAGCTGTTTGTAATTGACTAATCACAGTACAGCCTTTATAGGACTCACATCAATCTTATACTTTTATTGAGTACATTTTAAGTTACAAATATATACTTCATCAAAATGGTTGCAAGAAATGTATTCTTTTGAACTTCTCCCATTACGCATCCTGACTTGCAAGAACGCTTTGTAATTGTAGGCGGGAGGCCAAGTGCTACATAAAAATGGTATTGCGTATCAAGGACATACATTTACTAATAGTGGCATGTTGAGTGGAGTTTAACCTTTTAATACTTGCTTGAGTAGAGTTACAAATTCATGAGTGTGTACTATCTTCCACCACTGGCCTTGTGTCATAGCCCATGCGCTTGGTCTAAGACGCACACACACATGCGGTGTGTTTTCAGTGTGTTTTTTTCACCCAAGCTCTTTTCCAAGCCGTTCTACTGTAAGTCTTCCACCCTGTGATATCACACTGGAGGGGAGCTACAAAGGCTCCCCTCTCCCTGCTTACATAATTCATGTTAGCCATATTCAAATACAATTTCACTCAATCTGTGTGTGTGTGTGTGTGTGTGTGTGTTTGGGTATGTGTATGTGTGTCTGTGTGTGTTTGGGTATGTGTGTGTGTGTGTGTGTGTGTGTGTATTTGGGTATGTGTGTGTGTGTATGTGTGTGTGTGTGTGTGTGTATTTGGGTATGTGTATGTGTGTGTGAGTGTGTGTGTGTGTGTTTGGGTATGTGTATGTGTGTCTGTGTGTGTGTGTGTGTTTGGGTGTGTGTGTGTGTGTGTGTTTGGGTATGTGTATGTGTGTTTATGTGTTTGGGTATGTGTATGTGTGTGTGTGTGTGTGTGTATTTGGGTATGTGTATGTGTGTGTGTGTGTGTGAGTGTGTATGTGTGTGTGTATTTGGGTATGTGTATGTGTGTGTGTGTCTGATATGAATGAGTAACACGGCACCGTGGGAGCAGGTGTGAATGAGCGTGTTTCAGTCATTCTGTTTGACAACACATGGAAATCCGATTCCGTTGGGTCGAAATCCAACTTTTACGCTTGCCGCAGACGCCGCTTCCTACCCCAACGTGGTCGAGAGCTGGATTACCCTACGGCTAGAGAAGTTACTCTAGTATACTGGGAGCGAGAGGAGACTAGTCGGTATACTGGTAGAGAGAGGAGACCAGTGGGTCTACTGGTAGAGAGGGGAAACTAGTCTGTATACTGGTAGAGAGAGGAGACCAGTGGCTCTACTGGTAGAGAGAGGAGACCAGTGGGTCTACTGGTAGAGAGGGGAAACTAGTCTGTATACTGGTAGAGAGAGGAGACCAGTGGGTCTACTGGTAGAGAGAGGAGACCAGTCGGTATACTGGTAGAGAGGGGAAACTAGTCTGTATACTGGTAGAGAGAGGAGACCAGTGGCTATACTGGTAGAGAGAGGAGACCAGTCGGTATACTGGTAGAGAGAGGATACCAGTGGGTCTACTGGTAGAGAGAGGAGACCAGTAGCTCTACTGGTAGAGAGAGGAGACCAGTCGGTATACTGGTAGAGAGAGGAGACCAGTCGGTATACTGGTAGAGAGAGGAGACCAGTTGGTCTACTGGTAGAGAGGGGAAACTAGTCTGTATACTGGTAGAGAGAGGAGACCAGTGGCTCTACTGGTAGAGAGAGGAGACCAGTGGGTCTACTGGTAGAGAGGGGAAACTAGTCTGTATACTGGTAGAGAGAGGAGACCAGTGGCTCTACTGGTAGAGAGAGGAGACCAGTGGGTCTACTGGTAGAGAGGGGAAACTAGTCTGTATACTGGTAGAGAGAGGAGACCAGTGGCTCTACTGGTAGAGAGAGGAGACCAGTGGGTCTACTGGTAGAGAGGGGAAACTAGTCTGTATACTGGTAGAGAGAGGAGACCAGTGGGTCTACTGGTAGAGAGAGGAGACCAGTCGGTATACTGGTAGAGAGAGGAGACCAGTGGGTCTACTGGTAGAGAGTGGAGACAAGTGGGTCTACTGGTAGAGAGTGGAGACTAGTGGGTCTACTGGTAGAGAGGGGAAACTAGTCTGTATACTGGTAGAGAGGGGAGACCAGTGGGTCTACTGGTAGAGAGAGGAGACCAGTCGGTATACTGGTAGAGAGAGGAGACCAGTGGGTCTACTGGTAGAGAGGAGACTAGTCATGTGTTACTAGAGAGAGGACACTGTGGAAGTTTGGAACAAGCCTAAGGTGTATACAGCGGTATAAATCCATCCATGTCCTTGGTCAAGAACTAAACAATTTGTTTGTTGAAGTCCGTCCATGATCTGTGATCAAATGTAGATAAAAGTAGAGAAACCTTGAAAACTAGGAAATGAGATTTTCCTTTATCCATTCATATCCCTTTTATGTTTGTATGCTGCTGTCCTTGTCTAGGATTTGTATAGATAAAGGTCGCAGCACCTACAACCCCATAACAGAACCTTTCGTGAAGTGTTCGCACAAAGATACAAATCTCAAAAGAGTTTGTTGTAGTCTTTCTGGCAAAAATGATTGCATTCAGGCTGGATGTTTTAGCAAGGGAAGATGCATGACTAGGAAAGCGTTTAAAATACTTAATGTTTTAGTAAAGAAAATCATAATGAGTTTTTATTAACGTCTTTACCTTCCGCTGAAGGGTGGTTTACAATAATAAAAAAAACACATTAGGATTTTCTTTACTATAACATTAAGTATTTTAAACACTTTCCTAGTCATGCATCTTCCCTTGCTAAAACATCCATCATGTGTAATGTCTTTACCTTCCGCTGAAGGTTGTTTTACAATAAACTCAATGTGTGTGTGTGTGTGTGTGTGTGTATGTGCATGCATGCCTGCGTGTGTGTGTGTGTGCGCGTTAGTGCGTACGGAAAAGCAACACAAATAGGAAAGCATCTGTATAGTTAGGAAGAACTGTCTGTTTTTTTTCCAAAACCATCGAGAATTCCTAATGATCAAACCAAATGTTCCTCTGGTTCAATCATCCTCATTCCTCCTCTGTTAGAGTCCTAGAACACAGCCAGGATCGTTCCTGCACTGCTGAGTTTGAACAACACACACTGCTGTTCTGCCAGATAGCCAGTAAACAAAATTATAAGACGTCTTGTGGATCTCCACACCCTAAACCGGCTCTTGTCCGAAGAAACAGATCCTTGTTCAGAGCCGCTGCGTGTCTGTTTGGGTGTGTGTGTGTGTGTGTGTGTTTGGGTATGTGTGTGTGTGTGTGTATGTGTTTGGGTATGTGTATGTGTGTGTTTGTGTATTTGGGTATGTGTATGTGTGACTGCACAGTTCAGTGGGGGGGGGGGGGGGGGGGGGGGGGGGGGGGAACCGTTGCACCAACCCTAACCCTAACTCGAGGGGTTTATTCCAACATAACGATTGAATTTACTGATCGATGACAGACTGAAAAATAATGAATCTCAGAAGCAACGATGGTCTCTTAAAATATGCTTCTGAAGTTGATTAAATTATCTTTTTTTGTTCTTTTTTTTTTTGCTGCTCAGAATTGGACAATTCTGACAATAATAAATATTTTTTACTTAGTACTAGATCAAAATAATTGATTAGAGGTTCTATTTGGAAACGATGGCAACAATCTGCTGATTTCCATTAATTGTTTAGTTAAACAGAAATGCACAATGTATATTCATCATACATACACCCATAATAAAATAGCAAATAATTCAAAAGAGCAACGCACTGGTTTTCATATAGTGCCGTTTCCGTTTTTTCTGTTTTTCCTCTTAAGCAGTCAATCCTCAACAGGAGGACCACATGTGATGCTAAGTTACCCTTTCCTAACCCTTTATTTGCTGCTTATTGCATCCGCACACGGGGAAAATTGGCAGATTTTATGGAGTTTTCAATTTCGAGTGTCGAGGGCAAAAATGAAGACAATTTGTGTGTGTGGACTATTGATATCCACTGAACACACACACGCACACAGGAAATGATTTTGCACGCGCCTTAAAAAAAAACCAATACCTTGTCAAAGCTGCCCCACAGTATCTCCCCGAGTGTTGTTGTTGGGGGGGGATCTGTCGATACAGCCGCTGACATGCCCAGCCGCTATACGCATCGAGTACGTCTGAAGAAATGATTAAAAAGACAAAGAGAGGGAAAAAGAGACAGAGAGAGAGAGAGACGCACCCTCGTGTGTGTGTGTGTATGTGTGTGTGTGTGTGTGTATGTGTGTGTGTGTGTATGTGTGTGTGTGTGTGTGTGTGTGTGTGTGCGCGCGCGCGTGCGTTGGGAAGTGCGCTCGCCAGGTGTTGTGTGTGTGTGTGTGTTTGCGGGACATCTGGAAGAACATGAGCGATGGCGCCATGAGTTGTCGGCGCTCGTGAGTGAGGGAGCAGCCTGAACAAGAAACAACCCCTCGCATCTCCGAACTACCACTCCTAAAATCCTCAACTTCTGATTATTTCCTTGTGTTTGCTGTTTTTCTCTTTTTTCTTTTTCACTTTTCAATGGGATACGAAGGTCCTTGTTCATTTGCATGAGCGGTGAGGCTTTGTTGTGTTTTTATTCAACTGTTTGGGCCGTCTGGTGCCAAATGTACTCCAGAATTGCTCCTGACTTCCTTTACGCATGAGGAAAGAGATCTACAGTTTCCAGCTCTATATCTTTCCTCTCTCTCTATCTCTCTCTCTCCCTTTCCCTCCCTTTAGTGCGGGCTCAATCTGACCCCCTGTCCTGCAGCAGGTGTGTGTGTTTCCTCCTCTCTCCTCCTCTCTCCTCCTCTCTCCCCCCCCCTCCCCGCCCACCATGAATGATTCACTGAGTCAGGCTGCTGCACTACAGGCCCAGCCCCCCCCCCACCCCCCCTCTGATCTCCCTGTGTTGTGTAACCCTCAGAAAAAAAGCAACAACCTCCCGTTTGCAAACTTGTTTCTCTTTATTTTTTCCTCTCTCTCTCTCTCTCTTGCTCTCTCTTTGTCTCTATCGCTCTGTGTGTCTCGCCCTCCCTCTCCCTGGCGTTACATTCAGTATTGACTGTTTATGCCTTTTAATGTTGTGGAGAGGGCCCGGGGCCCATGGATGGGGGGGGGGAGGGGGGGGGGGGGAGAGTTCTTCTCGACACACTTACGCCCCCATAGCGAACTTTAGCTCCCAGCGCTCTAGCAAGCACACAAACCTTCTTCTCTTTCCCTCTCTTTTGTCTTCCCGGCTCTCTCGCGCTCCCCGTGCCTTCGCTTGCTCTCTCTCCGACGGGGAGCCTCTCTGAACATCAGCACCCCATGTTCCTCGGCTCCAAAGATCACCGTGCGAAAGATTAAGACGCTCAAATGTGCCAGCTAAATATTTACACGGCAACCAATCCAATCCCCCCCCCCCCCCCCCCCCCCCCCTTGTCTCAGGCATCAAAGCCGAGCCCCAGAGATGTGTGAGGTTCCCTCCTGGGGGGGTGGGGGGTGGGGGGGGAGTTAGGGGGCGCCAGAGAGTTCAACATGACCTCTGAGTGCGTATGGGCCCCGGTCGGAGCTGAAAGGGAAAGCCGAACGCCTCTCCTCTGTGCCGGGCCATCCTGTGGGCGTCTGGTGTGCGTCCAACCTCAGATCTGTCTTTGACTCGCTCTCTGTCTCCCGCAGACACTTCCTCCGCAAGGTCGCCGTGGTGGCAACCGATCCTCCTCTTCCACGCCTTCCCCGCTCAGTGCCGGCTACAACAGATAGCGGTGGTTTTTGTACTTTGACTCTGCGTATAAATACGACGACGACGACGACGACGACTACTACTACTTAAGGATGAGTCGAGCTTCTGCTCTCTCCGGATCCCCGGAGATCCCTAGCTCATTTTCCCACACATCAGACTTCTGTCAGGGAAACCCAGGATCATGTCGGTGATCTCCTGAACGCCAGATAGGCCATGAAGACATTATGCAGACAGGATCTATATTGAGTTAGAATGATCCGTTAGTATGATTAGGATTAGTAAGTGTCACTTGTGTGTGTGTTTGTGTGTGTATGTGTGTGATTCATTTTATTGACACAGAGCACGGCAACATTGAGTTGCAAACACACACACATCATATCACACACATATCAAACAGCAACAACAACAAAAAGACAGATTTAAGGTGCTGAACATATACCCTATAAAACAATAAGATATCAAACATAAAACAATATGATAAATATATTTCTGGATATTGCACATTTGCTGAAATTGAAATTGCATTGCAGTGGGCCTATATACCCTATATCCCTATACACAAGTAGTGCAGTTAGGAATATATACATACAAAGGTGACGTTTTAATGTAGACATTTGTTCAGTGTTGTATCAGTGCCACAGGTCCCAGACCGTCAGAGCCAGTGTTCAGTTGTGGTATGGCTTTGGGGTAAAAGCTGTTCTCCAGTCTGTTGGTCTGTGATTTGATGGACCTGAAGTGCCTACCAGGTTCAAAGAGATGACGTCCAGGCGTGGGATGGGTCTTTCAGTGTTGGCAGTGTGTTGGAGGTGGAGTCCTCCGAAGCGGGCGGAGAGCAGCCGATGATCCTCTGGGCGGGATTAAAGACCCTCGGCAGGCCAGCCCACTCTGGATGGAGCAGTAGGTAGAAGGACAACCAGCAGCTCCTCCTGCAGGTTGGTTTTCCTGAGGATCCTCAGGATGTGGAGTTAACGCCAGTAGCCATTACTTTTTCTCTCTCTGACATTTCAAACCTCATATAAGGAGGATTTTATGTGCGTGGGGACGCAATGACTAAATTACACATCAGAAATGGTTATCAGAAGTTTTGTTTTATTCTTACCTGATGATTATAAGGTATGTTATGGCGCGCTCCAGTCACTGAAACGCCCCGTGTGTGTGTGTGTGTGTGTGTGTGTGTGTGTGTGTGTGTGTGCGTGTGCGTGTGCGTGTGTGTGTGTGTGTGTGCGTGTGCGTGTGCGTGCATGCTACATGGGAGGGTGGCACATTAGCTCAGGAGTTAAGGCGGGTGGACTGGCAACCGGCTGGCAAAAATCGGAAGGTTGCTAGTTCAAGCCCCGACTTCAATCTTAACTATGTCGAGGTGTCCTTGAGCAAGACACTTAACCCCAACCGCTCCCCGGGCCCTGTGATTGGCTGCCCACTGCTCCCTTGAGGGATGGGTTAAATGCAGAGGAAAATGTTCACTATATGTGTGTGTATGTGACAATAAAAGTACCTTTATCTTAGATATATAGGGCAGACAGCACAAAAACAGGCCTGTTTTATACCACTGAGGCTTCCCCTGGCTTTCCTTCCTCCGCTGACTGACTCCTCACCGCCATTCTTTTTTGAAGTGGGCGAGAGAGAGTGTTCATGTTTCACGTTTCATGGTCCAAAGCTCTTGTTCTCGTGGCGACCACTAACGGAGTCGGTTTGAAGGCTGTTTGCCAAGCGTTTAATGAACACGACGCACAGTCAGATCCATCACCGCGGTGACGGCTATATCCTGTAGCGCCCGTGTTTGGAGATTATCCGACAAATTAAGCTACCACATCTTTCCCGTCGTGCCCACCGGGGAATTACATTACGTTACAAGTTTGGGCGACAACAAGAGATGTATCCTGTCCCAATGAGACCACACCGAAGAGGATATGATAAATATAGAAACATATATAGAGATGTATACTAAATAAATTCTCGCTCGGTTTGTGTGTCTAAATCATAGTCTACAGCAATGAAACAAAGGAGGTGTTTTAAATGAGAGAGAGGGAGCGTGGGGGGGGGGGGGGGGGGGGGGAAGAGGGGTGGGGGGGGGGGGGGGAGAGATGTGTGCAGTAGCTCAATATCTGAAGTAAAATGTCCAGTCCCATGTTATGTCACTCAAACCCAAAGGTCATGAATTCAGCTGGCGAGGTCACAAAGGATTGTTTCTAACAAGCACAAATACCTGGTCACCAACGTCAACAACAGCTGTAGCTCTTTCATGCCCTGATTCCAAAAGACTCCACAGAGATTCTATTGCTATTGTTTATGCTCCTGCTAAATGCTCTTGGGTAGAATCAATAAAGTAAATATGACAAATGATGTTGGTAACGGATGTTTTAGTGAAGCCAGGAGAGATGGCTTCAATGGTGTAGCACCCATGCGGTCCTATAATACAAATGACGGAGCTGCTTAACTAGTAGTGGTTACAATATTATCATTAACCATTATTTCGATACCGGAATTTGTCAGAGAGAGAGATATCCCGATCATTGCATTTTGCAAATCCTTTTCCGTGCCAACATATCAGAAAAAACAAACCTCTAGTTCAGATTAAGATTCTGATGATATCCATCATCAGAAGCACAATGTGATATTATCATCACTCTGACACCAGGCCCTATTGGCTGGTGTCAGAGTGACCCCTCCCTCTGGACAGAGGGGACGAAGACATCATTAGGAGGGATTATAACGGGCGGGCAGTGGTGCTGCCCTCCCCAAGGGCTCATTGGCCCCACGATGACCCCCGACCCCTTCTTCTAGCCCACGGTGCTACGCTGCCGTCCAGCGGGCTTCAGAAGCGCAGGGAGTCAAAGCGAAGGCCGCCTGTGTGTGGTATTGATTAGACACTCGAAAGAAGGTCGCTGCAGCGCTAATCTGCTGTTTGTGTGTTTGTATGTGTGTTTCCCTGCACCTGGGGGATAAGCAGAGCGTGCAAACAAGCTAATCATTAGCTATTTCTCTCACACACACACACACACACGCTCTCTCTATCTCACATACATATGCACCTCGTGAATAGCTGACAAATGTCAGAATGGCGTGTGTGGGACTCGAAGGGAGATGTATTAATTGAACTGGTTAATTAGGTCCCTGAGGGCCGCTGGCTAATTGAGAGCCACCGAGCTGGCGAGACAAGAAAGTGGAATACAAAAGATATGGCTCAAACAAATAGACAAGCGCTCAAGAGCACCAGCAGCTCTCTCTCTCTCTCTCTCTCTCTCTCCTCCCTCTACCTAGCTCTATCTGACAAACACACACACAGTCCTCCATAAATTAACATGAAAATAAACACACAACTGTTTACATTCCCTGCCCCTCCTGCTCGCTCTCTCTCTCACTCACAATCTTGCTCGCTCTTGCATAATTGTGTGACCTGCCAAATGTTTTGTGCCGCTTGATGTTGCAGCCGCTGAAACCTGCCACGCAGCGGCAAGCATCTGTCTGGGAACACGCGGCCTTGCATTCATTAAGGCCTCCTCCAATTAGCAGTCACCGCTTATAGTGCCACAACAACCAGCTTCATGCCACTTTGAAACAACCCTTCCTAAAGTCACCCAGCACAACTTCATCAGCACAAAGTCACATCTCTGTCTCTCTCTGTCTCTCTCTCTCTCTCTCTCTCTCTCTCTCTCTCTCTCTCTCTCTCTCTCTCTCTCTCTCTCTCTCTCTCTCTCTCTCTCTCTCTCTCTCTCTCTCTCTCTCTCTCTCTCTCTCTCTTGCATTAATTAGAGAAGAAGGAGAAAAAGATATCACTTGACTCCTCCAGGCTCTGACTTTGTCCCTTCCTCTTTCCTTTTTTCTTTTTTCCGTTTTTCATGTTTGCACTCTGGCGCTACCTCGACGGCGCGCGTGCTTCCCGCGGCGTGCTCCCACCGAGGTGAGCCGGGTAGCAGGCGTGTGATCGCGAGACGCAGGGTGAGGCGGTGCTCCAGAGTCGGAACACAAGGCAGCCGCGCTGACATTTTGGCAGCTACACCTGTTTCAACAATTACTCTGCGCTCTGATAAAGAGTTTCACGTCCTGCCTGCCGCGCGCCAACAGACGACTGAAGGAGGTCTTTGTAGGCGCCGGCGAACGTCTTTCCTGCTGGTTTCTATCCCGTGCTCTTCCCAGCCCGGTTCCGCACCGTTTGAAGAACTGGGGCGAGGGGGTTTTTTGGGGCTTGGGTGCAAATGAGCGTCTTCCAGAGAAACCCTCCTGCATGTTAATTTACTGTGGCTCGCAGTACACTTGACTTTTTTATTCTATAATAGTTAAGAATATCAACGTTGACTTTAGAGCAGCCTCTCCGGGTACCGCTGGCTCTGACCGGGCGAGACGGAAACGCTATGCTGCTGGTTACAGAGCAACCTCGTCCATCTTCTGTGGATCACACGTGATGAACATTGTCACCGTGTTACTGCGGGAACAATCATTTAAACCTGACATGCAACCATATTTACCACCAAACAACTCTATGATCTGTCATCGTGCTATCGTTGCCTAACATATGAGGGAATAATAATTTCGTTTTCTAACTATTTACTGTTATCTGAATAACGAGGATGGATGAGACCTTCTTGATTTAGGCCTGTTGTCCAGGGACCTTGTTATAAGCTGAGCATCCATACGGAGCAGCCTTTCCTCCGGGCTAGGTTCTGCAGACAAAGGAGGGGGACCTCAGCCACTAACGAGGGGACAAGGGACAGCTGCAGTCTCATCTCTCTCCCAGCTCAGCGCGGTACAGGGCCGGCCCTGGCCCCATCGATCCCTGGCTGGTATCGACACGGCCCCCCCTGGCGAGCACAGCTCCAAGCCATCGACAGCCAATGTGGCAGATCAAAAAAAATGAAACACCAGCTTTCATGTTTGTAAAAAGTATCGATTTGCATAAGGTCTCAAAAATGTTTGTGTTTGTTTTTTTTTTCTTCCTATTCCAAGATGAGCCAAGGACAAAGCTGTTTCAGAGTGTGTTGTGATGCTCGCGGTGTAGACCTCATTAAAGAGATCGACTAGAAATACCAAACAAGAAGCCACCCTGTGATCGGCCTGACAAGACACAGCGCCGCCGTCAACACCTTTCTGGATTGCCGCTGGTAATGAAAGAGATTAAAAAAAAAGATATTACAAAAAAAAAAAAGAGCGTCTAGCTTAGATTTAGACACGGTGGACAAAAGCGCTGATGCGGCACTTTAACACAGATGCTAAATATCCCTGTGTGTCCCCATCATTAATTCATAAGGCCTGCAACTTAGGCAAGCAGGCTTACCTGTATCACAGCAGTGCTCTCTCTATCTCCCGCTCTCCCTCGCTCTGTGTCTCTGTCTCTCTCCTCCGCCGAGAGAGATGTCAATCTCGACGAGAGAAACCAGGTGTGTTAAAGGAAGGACACTCTCTCCCTGTACTTCCCCGGTCCAATTTAGCATTCCTGGCGGCGTCAGGACACAATTACTGCACAAACTAGTGAGTGCAGAACAGAAGGCCCCACTACTGACCGTACTGACAAACCTGCCACCTTGCCGTGGGTCCCACGAAGTGTATGGCTCTACGCAAGCGCTGTCATTTAGGACGAAAGACTTGATACAAGCTGTGTTGTTAGAGATGTGGCACTCTGTTCTTTACAAACTCTGTTCTTTAGTACTCTAGGCTTGGTACTCTGCCTTATTGTACAACCATGCCGTTTTTTAGTTGTGTTTTTTAATGTTTGGTGGTGCGTGAGAGTGCTTTAAAAAAATAAAAAAAATAAAGATGGCCCACTGTCCATTACCTCCATTTACGCTTGCTAGTTCTGGTGTTACACGAAGCAGCTTTCGGAGGGGGGCTTGGTCGTTCAACAACAACATGCAGGCATTGCAACAAAAGATGGGCCACAGATGAAGAAACAACGCATTTCAACTCCCAGCTGTGGACATTCTGCGCCTCCATCCGTCGCATCTCCGGTCCAATTCCCCAGTGGACGACGCAAAAAAAAAAGAAAGAAAGAAAGAAAGAAAAGAAAACTGGTTTATGGAGAAAAATAAATAAAGGGGTAACGTTAGTTTCATCTGACAAGCTTTTAAATCTAGGACAGCCATCCCAAAGAGAGATCCACGCGCTCATCTCTGCTACATGAAAGGCGTGTGTTAGGCGTGCTAAGAGGCAGCGCGTCAGCGACGGCCATTAGCTGTGTCGTGTTGCTGCGCTAGCTTGTTAAGTCCAAACTCGCCTCCCGTATGCTAGTAACACTGGTGTGTGTGTGCGTGTGTGTGGGTGTGTGTAGTGTGTGTGTGTGTGTGTGTGTTTGTGTTGTTGTTTTTAACGTTAATGGCTTTATAAATGGGAGCCAAACACGTGTTCTCTGCTGCCAAACTTCTATAGGCTGTCGGTCCTACATCGAACCGGGGAACATACACGCAGACATTTCAGCAGCCGCCACATCTCTGGCTTCTTATTTCTTCTTTCTTTTTGTCTGAGCTGAGGACTTTTTAACATAGCGATAAACACGTCCTTCATTTGTCAACGTAATGCGTGATATAGACAAAATTTTTTGTTTTTGTTCGGCGCAATACATACAATACATTTGATGTATTTGTGTCGGGATATTTCTTATGATGAATTCATATTCATTTGACCTGAAAGTGTTACAGCATACTACAAGGCATCAGATAAGGGCTGGGTTTGTCAGGTGTGAAAACATGGATGAAACGATAAGAGGCCGGGCAGGGAGAAGCCCACAGCATCTCAACCAGCAGGAAAGGTGAGCGACTTGCT
>JACYXH010000445.1:22500-37500 GCA_026745465.1 Lota lota
GTATCCAGGCAAAACATTGGCACACTTTCTGTGTGTGTGTGTGTGTGTGTGTGTGTGTGTGTGTGTGTGTTAGAGACATTCTATCCTGCCTGAAACAGTGCACAGTACACACACACAGAGCCCAAAAAGACAAATACAGAGGGCTGTATTTGTATTTGTATTATTTATATGTGTAAATATGGGAGAGAATAGCGCTGCTGAGCAGCACAAACACACGGAAGCCAAGAGACTTGTTCATCCTGTAACTCTTTGAGTGTATGTCAACACGCGCGTAAGCACACCGTCTCGTAATGCACACAGAAACCCACGGAGCAACCAAAGTGAGGTGTTGGTTGGTGACCACCAGGCCGTGCAGGCCTGCGTGTGTGTGGATGGATCAGTCACTTGTTTCCCTTCTCAGGCGTGAACACACCGACATGCTTCCTGCAGGGACTACCTGCAACAACAACAGCAGTGTCTTGTATTCCTACACACAAGGACAGGCATGGGCACACGTAGGGACACACACACACACACACACACACACGCACACACACACGCCTTTACACGGGACAC
Organism: Lota lota; assembly: GCA_026745465.1. Taxonomy (NCBI): domain Eukaryota; kingdom Metazoa; phylum Chordata; class Actinopteri; order Gadiformes; family Lotidae; genus Lota; species Lota lota. The sequence goes on from JACYXH010000445.1 coordinate 23,056, forward strand.
ATTGCGTGTGTGTGACTGATGTCAGCGCGATTACAGCGATGGAAGAAAGGCTCTACTTCTTATTCTGTTCTTCTTCTGGCTCGGGCGTGTGTTTGTGTGTCTTCTTCTGGCTCGGGCGTGTGTTTGTGTGTCTTCTGTGCCTAGTGTGACCACGATGTCGCCACCACAACTGTTTACCCTTTTATTTTTCTATCCTCGCTCCTTTTCCCTCCTTTAATTTTTTTTTCCCAGAGTGTGTGTGTGTGTGTGTTATCCTCTTTAAAAATGAACTTATTCCATGCCAAACCATATTAAAAGGAATGGGGGGGGGGGGGGGGGGGGGGGGACACATTAGCAAGGAGAGATTTTTGTCAGTAATGAGCTCACTCTCTGTTATGCGCTGGACTAAGGGTCTTAATGATGATGTGGTTATCGGGAAGGGGGGTGGGGGGTTGGCTCTCGAGGGTTCACACAGATGGAAACAGAGAGAGAGAGAGAGGGGGGGGGGGGAGAGAGAGACGGAAACCAGTGGCTTTGGTGCCTGGCGATGCAACTAACTTTATTAAATTATGCAAATGAGGCCACAGGGCTAGTGTGGCCTGTCACTTTAATGATGACGCCTGTAAACAGACATCTCTTCCTACCTACCTTCCCTCCTTCCCTTCCTTAGGAATACACCTCCACCTCCTCATCCCCCTCTCCTTCACCTGGCTCCTGCAAGGGGAGTTAATTGTCTCAGTCATTAAAGGTTTTTTTTGTCAGGACACTGAAAAAGAACAGCTTAAAGAAATAGTAATGGGTAAAAGCATATAGGGATGTCACAGAGGAAGTTGGAGGTATGGTTTATTTAATTTACGTTTGCCAGACAGGCTGATGGGAGAGAATCTGTCAAAGGGAAAGGAACTAGGCTACGTACAGTCCCTTTAAAGAATTATGAAAATTCCCTACAACGGCCGCTAGGTGGCAGAAGAGTACAACAAACTCATGAATCTTTAAATCGGCGCCAAAAGCAAGAATACACATTTGCGTGTAAAACCACAAGAACGATTGCTTATTGTTTATGCTTCTAAACATGGGGGGGGGGGGGGGGGGGGGGGGGGGGGGGGGGGGTACGCATAGCAAACTGATGTACCGTTGACTTACGGCATAAGGTTACATTTCTTAATCTTTATGGAAATGTTAAAGCATAATTACTGCTTGGCACAAAGCAGTGTACTTTGGTTTATAGTAAAGTTATAAACCAAATACAGGTTAAAATAGGATTAGTATAATTAAATCAATTTATAATGTATATCAAGTTGTATCATTAGGCTACATTAAACCCCCTTTCAATCCAACAAGTGTATGCAGTTTATCTTGATGATTAACAGCTATTATTGTCTACAAAAGACAGACAGGGGTTTATAGAGAGATAACTGTTAAGTATATCTAATACATCTCTATTTGTCATGTTCTTGCCTATTGTCTCATCTTTAATTATTTGAATCCCTGTCGTGTATAAATGTAAGGTTTTATTACGTTCGTTTTACATTTGATCAGTAATATTATGCTATCAGACAAATTTTTAACTGGAAAATCTGGAGAATACTTTTCTTTTATAAATCTGCTTAAAATAGGGAAACAAAAGGTGTCCTATCTGTGAATGAAGAATTCATTGTGTGTGTGTGTGTGTGTGTGTGTGTGTGTGTGTGTGTGTGTGTGTGTGTGTGTGTGTGTGTGTGTGTGTGTGTGTGTGTGTGTGTGTGTGTGTGTGTGTGAGACTGACCTCCAGGACCCCTTCAGTGTGACTCACGGCACTCACCTTGTTGTGCCATAAAATAACCTAGCTCACAACACTGAACAATAAATATAATATCATATTCCTAGGTGTTTTCACTCATTAAAAGTAGGTTTTACCTCTGGAACACCCCTGAGGGTGTAGAATAAGATTACCGTGAGAGACCAGTAGTACAGGGCACATTGCCTCAATCTGCTAGTGTGCCAACCAAGTAGGCAATACGCGGTGTGACGACCCAGGTTTGATTCCCACCTGCCTTGCATGCCTACATGTCATTCCCTCTCTCTCTGTCTGCCTTCACGGTCCTGTCCATGAGACACAAAACTAAAACAAGATGTATATTATATATATTGAATAAGATACGTGTAATACTGAATACTGCAACCAGTTAGTTGTTGTCATAGTGGTAAACTATCGTAGTGTTTCTAAATGACATATGAAGGTCCCCTGGATCAGGTTTGGCCCCTGGATCAGGTTTGGCCCCTGAATCAGGTGGGGCGAGGTTTCAAGTTCATGTTTCAAGTTTAAAGAAATCCCCCGATCTGATACAGGGGCCAAACCTGATCTAGAGGCCCTATGTGGTCCCGGCCCTTGGCTAAGGATGGGCCCCTGGCTCAGGGAGGTCTCCTAGAAAAATGTACCTGCTCTGTACTTTGCTCCCCTGTCTCACTGCTTTGCCCAGTTGGGGTATACATAGGGTCTTGGTCTCCTTGGAATCAGTGTCCCAGCTCTGGTGTGGTCACACCTGACAGGGTCATCCAGGTGGAGTTAGAGGTATTCAGCACCAACTCCTGCAAACAGAATCTCATGAGCGGTGAATCCACAAGGCTCTAATTGGAGCCGATGCAGCGAGGCACGCGACAACAACACAACATGCGAATAAAGTTGACGTGTTTGAAATGGAAGAGGAGCTTGGCCTGTTGACAAAACCCATCCTAGACAGAAATGTGTGTGTGTGTGTGTGTGTGTGTGTGTGTGTGTGTGTGTGTGTGTGTATGTGTGTGTGTGAGACAGACCATTATCAGCTGCGTTGTTTTGTGATGTGACAGGGGTCTCTCTCTCGCTCTCTCCTCCCCCCCTCCCCCCTCCCGCTCTGCGGGGGCTCCATACACCCCCCCCCCCCCTAGCAACCGTGCGCATGGCGGTGGCGTTCTAATCATTTAAACCGCCCAATCAAAGCCAACGCCGTGTTTTACACGAGCAGGGAAGGGGAAGGTGATTATTATTGTTTGGGAGAGACGGCAAGAGTGACTGAGCTGAACGCGAGACGGGGTTTGAGGCCAACTTTGATTTCTGGGGCCGTTTGGTTTTTGTTTCGTACAAGATGGCGGCGCTTTTCAGTGGCACTGCTCAGAGAAACTCTTGAGTTGTCAACGCGATGAGAAAGTTGTTATATTCTTCCAGGTAAAACCACCCAACACGTCCACAAAATAACAAACGGCCCTTGTTCATGGCTGAATCGTTGGCCATTCTTCTCGAAAAGAGGACATTTGCTTTTTTATTAGGACTCTGTTTTCTAAAGAGATTCTCTTCTTGTTATGTTTTGTTGAGGAGGGAGTTGAGAAGATTTTTTGGTTGACTTGAAGCAAAAGAGAAAATGGCTTTGAAAATGGCTTCTAAAGAGCTGTTAAAAATAGCTAATGCTCATTTGAAATTGTCTCCTACATTTAAATAACTGGAATGAAAACTCACTACTGACACACACACATACACACAGACACACACACAGACACACACACACACACACACACACACACACACACACACACACACAGAAAGCCAGAGCTTGGCACGGCAGAGAGATGAATGGGTCTGGTTTGTCAAGAGGTTGTTTAATAGACACATTTGATGTCACAGAAAGCCCAGTGGTGTTGAAAGGCATATTTGTTTGTGTTCATATCACCTCCTCGCACAATAAGCTCCACTTAAAACAATAAATACAAACAGGCACACCCAATGCCCAGCGGTTTAAACGCTGTGTCTTTGATATGGGATACCTATTACTGCTGGATCGTAATTCCTCCCTCCTACCACTGTTGTGTTTCAAAGCCATCCCACCAGATGCTCGGTTTGGTTACTAACGGCATGCTGGCTGTACGCAGTCGCTGCCAGTTCCTGGCGGTTGGTAAAGAATAACAAACAAATTCCATTGGCATGACCTTTGAACCGTGCTTCATCATGGGTTAATGCTCTTGACTCACCAACATGTTGTGAAGGGATCTTGGCCTAAGGATTCAGATTAGTATTACAGTCATAGTCAGACAATGATAATAACAACTTGTTCTTTGTGGAGGTTTCGGTTGGTTCTATTTGCTCGTTAAAACACTTGGATTGGATATTTCCCATCGGACCAGGGTCTTAACAAACAAAATGCCGTTTCATTTTGATGCTAGTCACAGCAAATATTAAATGATTGATCTAAAATATGAGAATAAGGGCCTACTGTTGAAGTATCTGCTTCGTACTGAATGGTTGACGTGGTAGTAAATTGTAAAATAATATAGTGCATATTTTCTCCTTGGTTCAGACAGCAGTCGTCCCATGCAGCTCTGTACCAAACTGTACCATACTGCCTCACAAACGAGTTGGCATCCAGCAAGCCACACACACACACACACACACACACACACACACACACACACACACACACACACACCTTTTTAAGCACAGGACGTGAACGGAGACCTGCTCGGACAAAGACGACATCGAGCGACGGCGGCGTGTAATCACTGCGGTTTGAGTTTGAACAGCCAATCAGAAGTGGGTGGGGGGGGGACACATGACGGTCAAGGTTCCATTTCAAACTGCAGCCGCAACACAGGTCAGAAACGCCCTCCCCCCCCCCCCCCTCGGGGGTTATTTACCCAGAAGGCAGTTTAGACTTCCACATTGTTGTCTAGTCTTGTAGCGAAGTGCCACAGATATGTTGTGTTTAACATGGAACGCTCCCCTTGGACTAGCTGTGTGCCAGTCTTGACCTCTGACTTTGACCCCTCTCCCTCGTCTTGCTCCTCCTTCTGCGTTAGCGACGCCTTGATTAACTGTCAATTAAAACACGCTAACGGCTAGTTTGCTCTGAAGTGGTTTCATTTTCCTTCCCTCATGCTCCCTTCCTCCCTTGGGCTGACGCTCTATACCGCCTCCCTCCTCATGCTGGAGTTGGCGTGTGACGTGCGCGGGGGGGGGGGGGGGGGGGGGGGGCCATGTGTGTGCGTGTGCGCCCGCGTGTGTGTGCGCGCGTATGTTTTGTATATGTTTATCCTCACCGCGGGCCTGTCGCTACTCAGCAGGACACATGTGAGCTGATCCTGACATGATAACGGGGCGCCCCCCCCCCCCCCCCCCACCAGCTTGTTACTACCCCCGTCAGTCTGCCTACTGAACGTGCGCGCCTGCACGTGCACGCGCCCTGGGGGGGGGGGGGGGGGGGGGGCGTCGCCAAGTCGCAGTCACCTGCTGAAGAGGCGAGAGGAAGAGGAGAGAGGAAGAGGAGAGAGGAAGAGGCGAGAGGAAGAGGAGAGAGGAAGAGGCGAGAGGAAGAGGAGAGAGGAAGAGGCGAGAGGAGAGAGGAAGAGGAGAGAGGAAGAGGCGAGAGGAAGAGGAGAGAGGAAGAGGAGAGAGGAAGAGGAGAGAGGAGAGAGGAAGAGGCGAGCAGTGGTTTGTCGGTGTCCTTCTCTAACTCGTAATTACGTGGCTGACAACCTGCTGCCCAGGCAGAGATGTGGCACCCGGCCGTCAGCCAATCAGGTGGAAGGTTGTTTGGCGTCCCTCTTGATTAAGGCGCCTGTGTGTGTGTGTGTGTGTGTGTTTGTGTGCGTGTGTGTGTGTGTGCGTGTGTGGAGCGAGGAAGGAGACAGCAGATCCCCATTAAGGGGACGATTGTCTGAGACGCAGAGGTTTTGTGAACGCTGTGCGTTCCGTAAATTGTGACATGTGTCCGGCGTCAGATAGGCAGTGTTGATCCTGGCACTTCTTGGTGCATACACACTCCCCCCCCACCCCCCCACACACACACACACACACACACACACACATACACTCTCCCCCACACACACACATACACACACACACACACACACACTATCTCCCACACACACACACACTCTCTCTCTCCCCCACACACACACACTCTCTCCCCCCCCCCACACACACACACACATACTCATACACACTCTCACAAACACACACACACACACACACACATACACACACAGAGCAACACTAGTACTGCAGCAAAAAGGCAGTTAGTCGTCCTATTTTCTGCCTGTGAATGTGTATTTCTGATGAAGGCCTCACATTTCATGCGCTGTATTTTTGGTGTTTTTTTTTCAGCGTACTGTTTTGGTTGCCGTAGCGAGAGAACAGCCCAAGGTCTCGGCACTCGGCTTCCCGTGTGACTGATGTCAAACTGGAGGAAGGAGATTACGCTTATTGTACAAACCATATGTAAATGACCCTGCCTTCGCCTGCCGCTGTGTGTGTGTCTGTGTGTGTGTGTGTGTGTGTGTGTGTGGGGGGGGGGTTCTCCTGCCTCGTTTACCATTCATGAGCGGCGGCGGCGGTGGCGACGACGACGCCATCATCAGAAAGACGGCGCTGAGGAAGACGAGTCGACCGCAGACCTCAGAACCAGGAGAACGGGCGAAGAGGGCTGTGAAGATGACTTCACAGGAGGCACAACCCTGCGACTCTCTCTCTCTCATTCTCTCTCTCTCTCTCATTCTCTCTCTCCCCCTCTCTCTATCATCTTCTCTCCTATCTCTCTCCCTCTCCCTCTCTGTTTATAATCTTCTCTCTCTTCTGCTTTCGTTTGCTCCTCTCCCTCCCCCCCCCTCTCTCCCCTCTCTCCCTTACACTCAGTCTCTCTCTGCTCCTTGCTAGTTTAAAGTTGTCCTGGCTTTTATTTTCAGAAATATTAATTTGGTAGAAGAATGCCATCTCGCCTGAAATGCACCACAAAGGAACACGAGACAGAGGGAAAGTGTGAGTGTGTGTATATGGAGAGCGAGAGAGCGAGAGAGCGAGAGAGAGAGACAGAGAGAGAGCGACAGAGTCAGAGAGAGAGAGAGAGAGAGAGAGAGAGACAGAGACAGAGAGAGCGACAGAGTCAGAGAGAGAGAGACAGAGAGAGAGAGAGAGAGACAGAGAGAGAGAGAGAGACAGAGTCAGAGAGAGAGAGCGAGAGAGAGACAGAGAGAGAGAGAGAGCGAGAGAGAGAGAGAGAGAGACAGAGAGAGAGCGACAGAGTCAGAGAGAGACAGAGACAGAGAGAGGGTTTGGTTGTGGTACTTTTCCGCGTCTCTCCTGACGTTTTGCTGAAGTTTGTACACCGCTTGCGCCGTGCGTTTCCCTCGCTAATGATACCGCCGCCACGTCTCCGGGGAGCGGGCGTCCTTCGCACGCCCGCTCCCCCATGCTCTCTTCCTGCGCCAGGTATTTTGGGACGCACGAGCAGGACCGGGGAGACAAGTCACTCCAAACGGCTTGTCTTGCGCTTGCTCTCTTTCTCTCGTTCCATTTCTCTCTTTCTCGCTCTCTCATTCCATTTCTCTCTCTCTCTCTCTCTCCCTCTCCTGTTCTCACTCTCATTTATTCTCTCTCTCTCTCTCTCTCTCTCTCTCTCTCTCTCTCTCTCCAATTGGTGTCTCTTTTGTTGTTGTACTTGCCTTGCACTCGCGCAGTGCATACATTCACATTCTCTGTCTCTCTGTCTCTCGCTCTCTCGCTCTCTCACTGTAGTTCTTTATTCTTCCCTCCCTCCCCCCATCCGTCTATCTCTTTCTTTTTTTGGATTTGCTGAGGATGGATCCTAGTGTGTGTGGGGGAAAAGAAATGAATGTGTTCACAGGCGCGAGGAGAGGAATCTTTTTATTAACTTATTCATTGTATATGAAATCAAGAGGCTTTTTCCTCCTCACACCTCCCTCTCTCTCTCTCTTCCTCTCCCCCATCCCTCCTTCTCTCCGTCTCCCTCTCTCTGTTCTCCGTCTCTTCTTAAGGCCGATGAATGTTTAAAGAGGTAATTTACTGGTCTCTGGAAGCATCCACATTGTGTCTTACACAAACAGTGAAAAAGAAAGTCTAATCTCGCCGGCTCTGCGAGAGCAAAGCCCCCCATCCCAGCGGGGGGGTCCCGGAATGAATTATACAGCATTGTGTGTTCTCCCTCGTTTCATTTAAAGGTCTGGATTCAAGGTTAGTGCGGGCTCCCAGCGCAGGGGGCGGGGCTTTCTGGGGTCGGAGCATCGACTAATATCATGCAACCCCCCCCCCCCCCCCCATTCACGCATGCAGAATCAGATAGAATCAGGCACGCACGGTCGCGTGCACAAACGCACACACACAAACACACACACATACACACACAAACACACAGACATATACACATACACACAAACACACACACACACATAAACATATACATGCACACACAGACATACACACAAACACACACACACACAAATACACACACATGCAAACACACACACACATACACACAAACTCTCACACACACACACACACATACATGAATAAGCAACAAGAAACACATGAGCAAACGCTCAAAAACAAGAGTGAGGAGGGGGTCGTACACACAACTGGGCTGAGACCATTGCTTCTCAAATGGAGAGTAATGGTTTGTTTGGTATTGAGGAGCGGACAGCGTCTCCTGGTTGTAGCGAAGCATGGCCAGACACAACTGACTGTTGTTTAAAGAGAAAGCATTTGTTCTGCTTCATCTGTTTTTGTGTTGTTGTTTTACCAGGAGCTGGGTTGTTTCTTTCATCCATTCTTTCCTACTTTTTTCTCTGTCTCTCCTCTCTTTTACCTTTCGTCTGTCTCCCTTTTTCTCTTCTCTCTCTCAGTTTATTTCTCTCTCTCTGTCTTTTTCGCTTTCTTTCTCAGTTTATTCCTCTCTCTGTGTCTTTATCTCTTTCTCTCTCTGTTTATGTCTCTGTCTCTGTCTTTATCTCTTTCTCTCTCTGTTTATTTCTCTCTCTCTGTCTTTATCTCTTTCTCTCTCTGTTTAATTCTCTCTCTCTGTCTTTATCTCTTTCTCTCTCTGTTTAATTCTCTCTCTCTGTCTTTATCTCTTTCTCTCTCTGTTTAATTCTCTCTCTCTGTCTTTATCTCTTTCTCTCTCTGTTTAATTCTCTCTCTCTGTCTTTATCTCTTTCTCTCTCTGTTTATTTCTCTCTCTCTGTCTTTATCTCTTTCTCTCTCTGTTTAATTCTCTCTCTGTCTTTATCTCTTTCTCTCTCTGTTTAATTCTCTCTCTCTGTCTTTATCTCTTTCTCTCTCTGTTTATTTCTCTCTCTCTGTCTTTATCTCTTTCTCTCTCTGTTTAATTCTCTCTCTCTCTGTCTTTATCTCTTTCTCTCTCTGTTTAATTCTCTCTCTCTGTCTTTATCTCTTTCTCTCTCTGTTTATTTCTCTCTCTCTGTCTTTATCTCTTTCTCTCTCTGTTTAATTCTCTCTCTCTCTGTCTTTATCTCTTTCTCTCTCTGTTTAATTCTCTCTCTCTGTCTTTATCTCTTTCTCTCTCTGTTTATTTCTCTCTCTCTGTCTTTATCTCTTTCTCTCTCTGTTTATGTCTCTGTCTCTCTCTCGCGCGCTCTCTCTCCCATCCTTCTATTAGCTGTTGACAAGATATCTCTTAATCACCCTACATTACCGCACTGTGGTTACACACACACACACACACACACACACACACACACACCCACACACACATTAACACAGACTAGGTTGAAGACCTGAGGGGGGGGGGGGGGGGGGGGTGTTCCAGCCAGCCTGCCGCTAACACAATGTGTTTAACCTTTGACCTCATGTGCTGACAGCTCAATAAGGCGGCCCGTAGCGCCGGGGTCTGATGTCATCACATGATGTCATCACACGATGTCATCACACGATGTCATCGCGTGGTGGTTGAGTGGGAACTTTATATATCGTAGGTTCTTAGGGTCCATGAACCCTCTGAATTATTCTTCATCTTATTCAAAGTGAATAGATAATTAGTAAAACATTAGGTTTGAAATATCTCTACTTTTAGAATAACTGGATTAAGGGGTTAAAGTTTCTAAGGACAGGAACAAAGAGTCCTGTGACATTCAAGTCAACTATAATACAGTTTACACTGTTGGGATGCGCTCCAAGTATTCCCAATATCACTGATCACATCCTCTACCATCAATACGTATCCTCCACACACACACACACACACACAAACACACACATATTCCTACCATATGTGTGTGTGTGTGTGTGTGTGTGTGTTTTCCAGGGAAAGCGCCTTGCGTGGAACTAGGTAATTAGAGCAGAAGCAGATGGTGACCAGACAGGCGCTACGTTAGCGCCAGGTGCAAGGCCAGCAAGCCGTTATAGACGGTTCCCAACCTTCAACACACATTACAGCAATCAGTTTGTGATAGCACACGTGGAAGTGTCGTGTCCGTCCAGATGATGGAGGACAGATCAACTTGGTACGGTCCGCACAGACTCACTGGGAGGCTGGAGATGATCATAACTTTTGGACACTCCCATTTGTGATGTCACAAATTGGCAAGTTTGGAGATGCGTGTAAGGACTTGTTGACCTGTCGTGGTATGTCGGTGGTATGTTGAGCTGCTCTGGACCACATGATTTGATTCTGATTCAGAGGGCTTCCATGCCACAATAAGACCACAGCGATTGTTTTAATCGATTTTTCTATAGATGATACTTGTTATTCTCCCTGTGTGTCTGCTTGCTACTATTAAAACAGAACGTATTTGTAATGATCCATAATTATAATGAACAAATCCATCTACTTTCATTTTATTTTGTTAATAGTAGTAACCAATAGAAGATATGAACCTGTGCAGCATGTATTCAAAACTACTAGCCATTCAGTAATTTCAGATATTAATCGTTCAACCCCTCTTATGTGTACTTTGTTTATCCATCACTGATCGAATAGATTTTGTGTAACATGAATCGTCTTCCCCACTCCAGGGGAGGCTCCCTCCTGGGTAGGGGAAAATATTTTCTCCAATCCTTTTTGGAAACTTTCCAATATTATCTATGTAATTAGATACATAATAGGTGGCACCAATGCCACGTTTTGCATCCCTTTAGGCTAGTTCGTCGGTTGGCAGAAGGAAGAGGACTACTAGCGGTTTCTTCAACAATTAAATCAATAAAAAAAAATTATATTGTTCGCAGACAGCGCCCCAAATCAACGGCAGCACCCTGGCTGCACAATCCTTGGGGTCTCAGCAAATGGCACCGCCATTTTTGTGTAGTGAAGTCAAAATACTTCACAGCTTGAAGTCAAAATACACTTCCTTCAGCCAACCGACGACATATAACTGCTGCAAAACGTGTTGTTGGTGGCACCTTATACAAGCTACATCTAATTACACAGGTTTTAATGGAAAGTTGCACGACATTCTCCCCCACTGCCCCAAAGGTAGCCTCAATGTGTCTGATTGGTGGAGTGCCCCCTATCAGTTTATTTCATGCATTAATTCAAAACGGAGCCGGTGGATGACTGACTGGCCCTGAACGGCCCTGCTGGCGGAGCCGTTCAGCTCCACTTTCCACCCATAGCAGAGGAACAGAGCAAGGGTCTGAGACGTGCGCGCCACTCATATAAGGAAACAGGAAGGAGGAGGACTTTGGCAACTGAGATTTCTGAAGTCACTAACGTAAAACACATTCATGATTATCCAGATAATGGAAAATTCTCCACAAAATTCTCCACAAAATCCTGAGTGTTTCCCATGGGCAGTGGTACGTTTATCATCTCATCCCTACACGGAAGAGGTCACGGATGATACGTTTCACCGTTCAAATGGTAAAACTGTACATCACTTCACAGTCATCAGGAACGTACGTAGCATCCTGTAAGGAACGTACAGCGATCATAATGTTACAGGAGATAATAATGTTCCGAATTTAGTTTTACATTTCAAATACTGACTTTTCTGCATCACGAAATACTCTTTCAAGAGAGAATCGTGATGCATCTAAGAATCAATCGACATGTCCCACCCCTATGAGTATGGGGGGGGGGGGGGGGGGGGGGGGGGAGCCAGCTCGCAATCGAAATGTTGCTCTCTTGAACTCACTATAACTCACACTATCACTAACTTTCACTCTCATTCCAATGTTCTACTCCTCTTTCTCTCAAATTCTCCCTCACTCTCACTCTCTCTCTCTCTCTCTCTCTCTCTCTCTCTCTCTCTATCCCTCTCTCTCTAACTATAATATGCTCTCTCACTCACTTTCTCTCACTCTCTAACTCACTATCTCTTTAACTCACTCTCTCTGCAGAGGGCAGCTGACAAAGTTAGTGAGATCGATAGGGGCTGAGAGAGACGAAGTTCCTGGGGGAGGGGTGTATGTATGTGTGTGTGTGTGTGTGCATATGAGTGAGTGTCTGTGATTGTGTGTGTGTGTGTGTGTGTGTGTGCGTGTGTGTGTGTATGTATGTGTGTGTGTGTGTGTGCATATGAGTGAGTGTCTGTGATTGTGTGTGTGTGTGTGTGTGTGTGTGTGTGCGCATGCCTGGTTTCTCTGTTTAAATAAGGTGCATTAAAAGGCTGAAGCACACAAGGTTTATTTCCTTTTTATTGAACTGGTTATTTATTCGTTTATTATTTTGTGGACTGAAAGTGTTTTTCCCGGCGTTGACTCTGACGACCTGTCGAGGTACAGCCTCTGGTCGTATACACAACCACGGTTAGTGCACACACACACACACGCCTTATTAAAGCAGACCATCTGCCTGCAGTCATTTTACACAATTAATATGCAATTAAACCCACAGAAAGCTGCCTGATGAGGATTAGGGTTCGAGGCGAGGGAAAAGCATTTAGATTCCTCCGAGTGGGCGTAATGATGTTTGGTGGTTCACTGTTCCTTCTCCCCATCTTTGTTGTTTTAATGCATTTAAAGTTTCTAAATTAACCAAATAATTAACATTTCTGTGTTGTTAAAGTGTTTACAGTGAACATTTCATGAATATTTGAAGGAATAATTGGTTAGAACTCAACAAAATGCTTGAGTGTGTGTGCATGTGTGCGTGTGTGTGTTTCTGTTTGTGCGTTTATTATATTCAAGTATAATACAATTAAAACTATGACCGTTCTTTTTTTGGTGTGGAAGAAAAACAGCATTCATGTGAATTTATTCATATAGTGTTTATGATCTCTTGTGCTATGTGACCTGTTCTTAAACCTTGACATCACCATACAGAGGACCAATAGGAGTCTAGCAGGGTTGCTGGCGACCCCGTGGCCTTATTGTCGCTTTGTGTGGGGGACAATTTGTTAGGCTTATAAATCAATCCCTGATCGCTGCACAAGCAGGCTGTGGGTAGGCGAGGGGAGAGTGTGTGTGTGTGTGTGTGTGTGTGTCTGCACAATGAAACGCACATGTTGCTTCATGGTGGGTGGGGTGCAAAAGGTCGAGGAGTGGCTGGGGGGTGGGAGGGGGGGGGTGTTAATAATGAACTGAGTTGGACAGGATCCAGTCACTCCAGCCAGTGTGTGGACGGGTCCTCCCTGGAGAGAGAGACTCCATTAAGACAACAATGTGAGTAGACTCTACCAACGAGAGAGAGTGAGGGATATGTAGAGAGAGGTATGGTTACATATACAGAGAATATATATATATATATATATATATATATATATATATACACAGAGAAAGATATTTTACATATAATGACAGAGAGAGAGATGTATAGTTATGTATAGAGATCAATGGATAGAGTGAGAGGACGGTAAAGAGAGAGATATACATGGCTCTACCAATAGTATTCTGCATTAAATATGAGTTATTTTAACTTTGGGTAGTCTGGGCTAGGTGAAGCACTTATTAAATCCCACATTAATCTTAGAGTTAATTAGTAAACACGAAGATGAACATATCTATTGTTGTTTCACTGTCTTTACATTTTCAATCTCTTTAAAATGTCTAATCCGGTCCTAATCTTCCTGCTATTGAACCCCTAAATTTCCCGTTTGCGCTCAATAAAGTCCACGTTGCCTCCTCTTTCAGTAAGCCTTAGTGGTCCTGTTGCCCCTATCCTCTCCGAGTCACTCAACCCATTAGAATTCCTCTTAAAATACCTGCTGAGTGGCAGCCATTTAACCACATCAATAAACCAGTGAGCATGTGCAAGTGTGTGCCTTTACATGGAAAAACAGCATTGGTGTTGCTTTACTCCCTTATGAGAGAGGGAGAGAAAAATGGAAAAGTTCATGGTGGCCTTATCTGTTCATAATGAAACTCAAGACCTATTTAGTGAGAAGTCACTCAAACAGGGAGTGTTTAACTCTTACAGGTGTGTGTGTGTGTGTGTGTGTGTGTGTGTGTGTGTGTGTGTGTGTGTGTGGTAAATGAAACAGGCTGAAAGGCCTGTCAAGGCGAGATGGCCTTCAAGGGAGGGGCGGTATATGAAGCGCCTTTCCTGTGAATAGAGCGGAGAGCACTATGGTGGCCTTACAAGGTTGAGTTGTTGACACCGGACCGACTCAAGGCTCTGAGCTGTAGGAGACCCAAGGCCTAGAGATGTGTGTGTGTGTGCTATCGTAGCAGAAGGCTAGCGGAACACATTGGCAGGACGTTTGCTTCCCCTTTGGTACACCCTTCCCCCGACCAGATCGGTGACTCCTCCCAGGCGAGAGCCGAGCCGAGCCGGG
>JACYXH010000445.1:42500-100310 GCA_026745465.1 Lota lota
ACACACACACACACACACACACACACACACACACACACACACACACACACACACACACACACACACATATGTATAAATAAAAGCTGTTTTTGCATTGGTTATGAAAAAGCAAACATAGATCTGGTGATTCTTATTTGGTTTAGTGAAGTGTTTTTGATCAAATACCAAGCAGATCTGTGTGTGTGAGAGAGAGAGAGAGAGAGAGAGAGAGGTGTGTGTGTGTGTGTGTGTGTGTGTGTGTGTGTGTGTGTGTGTGTGTGTGTGTGTGTGAGCCCTAACGAGGTGGGTTTATCGAGAGGTATGACAATTGGAGCATCCGGGCGTATTATCTGAGATCAGATCTTTGCGGGCGTCCGCAGCGTGTCATGCTCCCGAACCCCCCCCCCCCCCCCCCCCCCCCCCCCCCCCCCCCCAATGGTGTCAGCTAATCTCTTTTAAAATGTTTTCTCTCTCGACTTGGCTAATGCAAAGCTTCCACACTTCCCTACCGCTCTACTTCTTTTCCTTCTCATCAGAGCACCGTAGAAGTTGCCTCACGTCTTAACCCGACCGAGGAAGTAAAAAAAAATAAAAAGTAATTTTCATCCGCTATTCTCAGACATGCTAATGCGTATCTTCCGCTTTCTAATTTTCCGTTCATGAAAGGCCTATGTACGCCAGCGATGAAACGCAACGCGCTGGCGCCGTTATTTCGAGGATAACCTCGTTAAGTATCGTGATTGACACTTCAAGATCTCCTTAAATCCTGGATGATATTAATTAGTGACTGCTATCCATGCGGGCCAAATGTTCAGAATCGCTCGGAAACAAACCAAAACGAGAAGTAAAGGGTTTATTTTAAGAAAATGTTGAAGAAACATGTTCCTTTCTTTCTGTTCAGCCCACTGCCATGTTTATGCAAGTAGTTGATGATTTTGAGTTTTAATGATCCTGTGTCATGGTGTGCTGCTGAGAACTCTCTCGTTGTCGTTGAGCTGTGGAGTTTAGCGGCGCCATAGACATCGAACGTCCCCTCCTCTAGTGTCAGCTGAGAAACGGTCTCACTGAGGGGTGATCCCGGAAGACCTTGTGGTTCATGTGTGTGCAGTGTTTCCCCTACACAGCACTGGTGCAGCGCTGCCGCTGGAGTACTAGCGCCACTGCAATAAGCCATGCAAATATAGAATAATAGTATTTATTTCTTTTTGATGATAAATTATGTTGGGCGCCCCAAATTACTGAAGTATTTTTTTTCAACATAAATGTAATAGGTGCCCTCTATGGCACCCCCCTCAATTGTTACATTATCATTATCTCATTGGAGAAATATTGTGGAACAATACTGACAACAAACTAGTGTTCCGCTATAGAAGCAAAGGTGGCTTTGGCTCATGAATGGCTGTAGACTAAATATAGGAGGCATCAAGAGAGAAAGTAACACCTCAGACACACCTCAGTACCGCTGCTGGAGGGAATCATAGGTAAAACCCCGGGTGTGCTTGCATACCCTTTGTACAAGTCAAACAAGGACGTCTACAGGGCGGAACAGACGTCGGAGGGACGGGATTTGATCGTTCAGGGTTTGAGTGGCACTAGTTGGAGTACCATGTTGTTAAATTAGCTCACGCCTCAAATAAGTAAAAAAAAAGATATAACCTTTGAGCTGTAAAATAGGACAAAGTGATCCAACCAGCTGAAAAAGTCGATCTTATATATTGTCTTCGAATTGAAAAGTGAGTTGAGTCACTTTCCCAATGTTTAAACTTCCCAGCTGCCGCCTCTGGGTCGTAGTTCTCAAGCTGACACTAACGGCAAACAGATGTCCCGCCATGACATCACCACAACGATGGCTCCTCCCGTTCCACTCACAAGGGTCAAGGTCCCCCCCCCCCCCCCCCCTCCTAAGGTCATCTGAGAACCAGAACGACCAGGCACAGCCATTGTTGGTCCCCTGTCTGCACTCCCACCCAGAGCTGGACGGACTCTCTGGTTCCTCTCTTCCCCAGTAATCAGCTCCTACAGCTGGGTGGTTTGTACAAGGACGCAGCCTGGGTGGAGAGAGAAGGGTGAGGAGGGACGGGGGGTAGCGGGGGAGATAGAGGAAGGAAGAGAGACAGGAGGGAGACAGGAGGGAGAGACGGAAGAGGGAGCGAAGAGGAGGGAGAGAGATGAGGGAGAGGAGAGGAGGGAGAGAAGGGAGAGATGGGAGAGGGGAGAGTGGAGGGAGAAACAGAGGAAGGAGAGGAGGGAGAGACAGAGGAGCAAGAGAGAACGGAAGGAGAGAGGGAGAGAGAGAGACAGGGGGTGAGACAGACGGGGAGAGAAAAGGGAAGATGGAGGAGGGAGAGACAGAGTAAAGGGGAGAGAGAGAGGAGATAGAGATAGACGGGGGAGAGACAGAGACGGAGGGAGAGGTTGGGGAGTGAGACGGAGGAGGGAGGAGAGGGAGAGGAGAGAGAGGGGGAGAGACAGAGGGAGACGTTCATGCGGGTTGGATTGAGGAAAGCTCTACTGAGCGTCCCTGCGGCCTGTAACGAGAAGCACAAGGCTAAGAAACACTTGTCCCTCGTGTATTCTTTAAGTCCTCTCTCTCTCGCTCTCCTCCCCTGCTCTAACCCACCTCTCTCTCCCCTCGGATGAGTGCGGCTCAATTCCACCTTTGCTGAATGCGCACGGATCAAAGTGCAGCGCGACACAAAGTCTTTCTGTCGTCTCTCGACGTCCCCCCCTTCCGTCTCTTCTCCGCGCCTTTTAAAGAAAAAAAAAACTGAAAAACCTCTCCAAAAGTTTTCGCTCTCTCCCTCTCTTGGCGTCGGCGCGGCGATGCGGGGAAGAGAGGGAGCCGAGTGTGTGGTTCTGCTCGCCGCCCCGAGGACAGGAAACACCCAGCCTCCCGCCCCCGGCCTCGCCGCCAGCTTCCTGCTGCAGAGGAAGATCATTACCACCCACACGCACACACGCACAAACACACACACAGGTATATTTATTCACACAAAGATTCACACACATAGATATGTATACACACACACACACACACACACACACACAAACACACACATAGATATTTACACACATACACAAACACACATTAATATGTACACACATAGATACACACTCACACACACACACACAGGCTAGAGATAATACACATTGATATATTCACACAATCACACACTCTCAAGTACACTCATATGAATATTAGCAAACTTCCTCACAGCCCCTCTTCGTAGCTGGGCTGTGTCTCCTGCATGCAGACATGGAGAGCTCAGGGGCCAGGGTTCCCAACCTGGGGGGGCACGTCCCCCTCCAGGGCCGGGTAGGCCTCCTAGGGGGTCCTCAAGCCCCTTTCCTTCAGATCCAATGAATTAAAAGGATTTCCCAGCCCCTTTTAAGCATAGAATATGTATGTAATGTATGTATGTAACTAATGTACCATTAGTGTAGCCTTCGAGAATGCTGTCACTCATCATACTACATATATATACAGTATATATATATATATAATTGATATTGATTTAATTATATATATATATATATATATATATATATATATACAGTATATATATTTAATTAAATCAATTAAATGATATGCAGGTATTTAATTTTGTGTAGGACACATTTAATCTAGGTTCTCTTATTTAAAAGGCTAGGATTAAAGGGGTGGGTGTACCCCCACCAGGTTATTGTCCTTCCTCCACCTTGAGTCACTTCCATTTATCCTTTACTACCCCCCCCCCCCCCCCAAGCCGGCTTACATCCTGCTGCCCCACCACAACACCCCTCGCTCGTTGTCCATTTTGCAGATGGAATCAAAGAGATACATTTTTCCGCGGCGCGTCAGAAGAGAAGCAACAGACCGCGAGGCTAGCCGCAAAAATCAATGGCACCCTAAGTGGCAGATCAAACTCAATATGGAGCCATGGCGTCTTCATTAGCCCAAATAAACCCTTTGTGTGTGTGTTTATGCAGGGGGTGGGTGGGGTTGAGTACACGGCTACAAGGTTGCATATGTGTAATTTTTCCACAACTGTTTAGAATTTGTGTGGAATTGTCTTTTTTGTTTTGTTTTAATGCTAAAGCCGCCATCTTTTTTCATTAGCCTTAAATACGCCAGACCGCTGTTGGCTCGACCAGAGAATTCAGTACTTTTTCTCTGGACATTGTTTACGTGAACAGCAATGAACTTCACAAAGGCTGACGTCGAACCAATTAAAATATCTTAAAACTAATCATATTAGGATATTGATATATCGGTATTTTTGCTTGATCTCAGGTTGAGTGACCTGATTGCTCCCTGTATCTGAAGATACTTTTAATATGCCTGGAAATTTTTTCCTATCTAAATGTATATTTTAAACATGACTTTTCATATCTTAAATGTATGTATCTGATGTGCCTACCCTGTGAATGAAGTCATAAACAAATGCAGTGATCTAAGTTAGAAGGAAAAGAAGGAAAGATTGAGTCAATAGGGTTAGGGGTTAGGGTTAGGGTTATGGTTAGGTGTTAGGGTTAGGGTTATGGTTAGGGGTTAGGGTTAGGGTTAGGGTTAGGGTTCCCGACGTGGGAACCGCAGTCTTCTCCTTTTAAAAGTGGAGGCACACGTGCTACAGTAATCTAGGGATACTCATTCACTCGCACAATACTATATACCTGTACTACAGAAGTTCTACCTTCTGAAAGGCATGACCTGGTTTCATGTGACGTTGTTTGGTCTGCCGAGTGTGTGTGTGTTTGAAGGTGTGTGTGTGTGTGTGTGGGCACGCACGGCTTCAGCCCCATCACCTTGAGGGTTATGAAGTGGAGCTCTCTCTCTCTCTCTCTCTCTCTCTCTCTCTCTCTCTCTCTCTCTCTCTCTCTCTCTCTAGTGAGATGTCACTTCAAACCGCCTCTCTGCTAGCAGGTCTGTGACTCTGACAGAATGGGACGCTGCTACAACACTCGGCCTAATGAGGTAGCCAGGCTAACTTCCAGGCAGCCCACAATATGAATTATTTGTCATTGGTCCTGGGTGTGTGTGTAGGAGAGAGAGAGAGAGAGAGAGAGAGAGAGAGAGAGAGAGAATGTGCAGGTGAGAGAATGCCTGTGTGCGTGTGATAGAGAGACTGTGAGCGACAGTGTGTGTGTGTGTGTGTGTGTGTGTGTGGGGGTACTGGATGAAGGAGTCCTTGATGGGGGGATCTGGGGGCTGTAGCCCGGGGGCTAGCTCCTCTCTCAGGCTAGTTAGCTAGCACGGACGCTAGTTAGAGCACCATCATTAGGGACCGGGCCACCGGAGCACAGAGGCAGGTGACAGACAGGGGATACACACATAAATACACACACACACACACACACACATACACACACACACACACACACACACACACACACACACACACACACACACACACACACACACCACCTTGCCCTCTCTCTGTACATCTCTCTCTCTGTCCTTCTCGTACTCTCTCGCTCGCTCTGTTTCTCTCATAAGTACATCTCTCTTCTCACTCTCTCGCTATTTCTGTTTCTCTTATTCCGGTGTACATCTCTCTCTCTCTTTGTCTCTCTTTCTCTCTCTGGTGTGCATGCCTCTTCTCTTTCTCCATCTCTTTTCTCCACATTGTACATTGCCCTCTCTCGCGCTATCTCTCTCTTTCTTACATCTCCCTCTCTCTCCTTTCCCACTGTCTCTGTCACTGTGTTGCTCTTCCTCCAGTGACCATCTCTCGCTCCACTCACTCTCCATTGAACATCTCTCTCTCTTTCCCTCTATCTTTGTCTGTTTCTCTTTCTCCACTGTACATATCTCTTTATGCAATTATTTCTCTCTCTGTCTCCATATAATCACTATACACCTATACTATTACACCGATACATTATAGTTGGGATCATTTTATTCAGGCAGTCAATTAGGAAGTAGTATTCTGGTTCTAGTAATCTGGTTCTAGTATTCTGGTTCTAGTAATCTGGTTCTAGTATTCTGGTTCTAGTTTTCTGGTTCTAGTAGTCTGGTTCTAGTATTCTGGTTCTAGTAATCTGGTTCTAGTATTCTGGTTCTAGTAATCTGGTTCTAGTATTCTGGTTCTAGTTTTCTGGTTCTAGTAGTCTAGTTCTAGTAGTCTAATTGTAGTCTGGTTCTAGTAGTCTGGTTCTAGTAGTCTGGTTCTAGTAGTCTGGTTCTAGTAGTCTGGCTCTGTATTCTGGTTCTAGTAGTGTTGTTCTAGCAGTCTGGTTCTAGTAGTCTGGTTCCAGTAGTCTGGTTCCAGCAGTCTGGTTCTGTATTCTGGCTCTAGTAGTGTTGTTCTAGCAGTCTGGTTCTAGTATGGTGGTTCTAGTAGTCTGGTTCTGTTTTCGGGTTCCAGTAGTCTGGTTCCAGCAGTCAGGTTCTAGCAGTCTGGTTCTATATCCTTGTTCTATAGTCTGGCTCTAGCAGTCTGGTTCTAGTATTGTGATTCTAGTAATCTGGTTCTAGTATTCTGGTTCTAGTAATCTGGTTCTAGTATTCTGGTTCTAGTTTTCTGGTTCTAGTAGTCTGGTTCTAGTAGTCTGGTTCTAGTAGTCTAATTGTAGTCTGGTTCTAGTAGTCTGGTTCTAGTAGTCTAATTCTAGTAGTCTGGTTCCAGTAGTCTGGTTCTAGTAGTCTGGTTCTAGTAGTCTAATTCTAGTAGTCTGGTTCCAGTAGTCTGGTTCTAGTAGTCTGGTTCCAGTAGTCTGGTTCTAGTAGTCTGTTTCCAGTAGTCTGGTTCCAGCAGTCTGGTTCTGTATTCTGGTTCTAGTAGTGTTGTTCTAGCAGTCTGGTTCTAGTATGGTGGTTCTAGTAGTCTGGTTCTGTATTCTGGTTCCAGTAGTCTGGTTCCAGCAGTCAGGTTCTATATCCTTGTTCAAATAGTCTGGTTCTATTGGTCTGGTTCTAGTATTGTGGTTCTAGTAGTCTGGTTCTATTAGTCTGGTTCTGTATTCTGGTTCTAGTAGTGTTGTTCTAGCAGTGTGGTTCTAGTATGGTGGTTCTAGTAGTCTGGTTCTAGTAGTCTGGTTCTAGTATTGTGGTTCTAGTATGGTGTTTCTATTAATCTGTTCTAGTAGTCTGGTTCTAGTATTGTGGTTCTAGTAGTCTGGTTCTAGCAGTTTGGTTACTGTAGTGTGCATCACGAGGTAACTGTCGTCACATTGTAGGAGAAAGACTTCACAGCCACGCTAGGCTTCAGGACCTCTTTGTTACTTCAGTGTTCCGTCTGTGTTACATCAGGGCTTTTATTTTGATGTACATCATGAAATATACTAACCAGTGTGTCTGAGTAGGTCGATCTATTTGTCCCACTGTTGAATTCTGTTCAACAAAATGTTTCAACCCCAGCATCAGGGAGTTTTCTTGTTTGGAGGGACAGGTATTGACACAGTATCATAATAAATGGCTAGAGGACAGAAGAATACTGTTTGAAATGGTAGTAACTGGTTCATATTTAAAGTTTTGCACAGGTTTACAGGTGAACATGTAAACCTGTAAAAACGTTATAAATTGGTATCGAAACACACACGCAACCACATTCTCTTGCAACAACAACACACACACACACACACACACACACACACACACACGCACACACACACACACGCACACACACACACACACACACCTTTTTGTGTTCACCCGCTGACACTGTGCTTCTGGCAGCGTTTTTCCTCCAATCAGAGTCCAGTGGTCGTGTCGTGAGGAAGTCCTCTAACAAAGGCATCACCGAAAATATTATGCACACACACACACACACACACACACACACACACACACACACACACACACACACACAACCAACGCAAAACAACTTATTTTACAGAGTAATAAAGCTGTGATCGAAAAGGTGATAAAAGCTTTTAAAATAAAAAAACATTTGTCAAAGGAAGAATGTGTTTCAGATGAATCCTCCAGTCCAACTGAATAGTCTCTCAGAAGGGGTGTGTGTGTTTGTGTATGTGTGTGTGTGTGTGTGTGTGTGTGTGTGGTTCATTTTTCACCTAGAAGTTAGCGACAAGATGGAGTGCATGGTCTTCGTGAGACCCCATCTCATTGTTGCTCTCGCTTTTCTTCTCCCGCTAGTTCAGTCCTGAACACACAACCACAGCACTGGAAGGCCACAGTGTTTTAATTTGATATCCAATATATATATATATATATATATAATTTTACCTTTGTTGTGTTGCTCATAACCTGGCGGGGGGGGGGGGGGGGGGGGGGAATCTAGCGTACGCCGGCAGATTCTGATTGGTCCGCTGGCTCTTCATGGCAATGGCCTTCGTGATTGTTTCCTCCGGGCCATGCGCACATCAAAGATGCCATTTTTTCCTTTAGCTGGGGCGTAACAAAGGATGCCGCCGCGTCGGCCCAGCACACTGCGATGGTTCAAGGGTACGGCCCCCACACAGGGGCATTAAGATACTGCATGCAGTGGGGGCCCGATGCAGTGCTCTTCTTCGCTCCTTCTCTCTGAAGTGCGCAATGTGCACAATGCATATACGTCGCACGCACAACGAGCAGCTTTGGAGTCTCCAGGACTGGCGAAAATCTGTGTTTGTTTCTGGGAACACTTCTCCCGTTATGCTACACGTGCTGCATTTGAACCTAAGCCGTTGCTGGTATGTATTAATGTACGTATGTAAAGGTTTGCATATGAAGGCGCCACACACAAGCTGATTGATCTATAGATGACTGGAATCCCAGGGACATAAATAAAGCGAGAGAGTCACATTGTGCTCGATGTGCGGTTGACATTGCTTCAAATATTACACACTGGTTTTTTAAAATACTTTTTTTGAGTGACATTCCACAAGAGAAGGTGAAGTACGTTGCAAGTGGATGTTGATAGATGGGACAGCTACCAACGTCTCCCATCGCGGGCAACTATGAGCGGAGAAGTCCACTGTGTTGCGAGGCCACACCGTGCTGTAGGGACAACATGCGTGTACATGCGTCTGCTCTGTCCGACGATCACGAAGAAGGACTCGAGCAAAGAACACGGGAGCCACTGTATTCTAGTGTAGGACATGTCTCACTCACACCGTATGTATTCTAGTGTAGGACATGTCTCACTCACACCGTATGTATTCTAGTGTAGGACATGTCTCACTCACACCGTATGTATTCTAGTGTAGGACATGTCTCACTCACCCTATGTATTCTAGTGTAGGACATGTCAGTCACTCACACCGTATGTATTGTAGTGTAGGACATGAGACCCACTCACACCGTATGTCTTCTAGTGTAGGACATGTCTCACTCACCCTATGTATTCTAGTGTAGGACATGTGTCACTCACACCGTATGTATTCTAGTGTAGGACATGTCTCACTCACACCGTATGTATTCTAGTGTAGGACATGTCTCACTCACACCGTATGTATTGTAGTGTAGGACATGTCTCACTCACACCCTATGTATTCTAGTGTAGGACATGTCTCACTCACACCGTATGTATTGTAGTGTAGGACATGTCAGTCACTCACACCGTATGTATTGTAGTGTAGGACATGTCTCACTCACACCGTATGTATTGTAGTGTAGGACATGTCTCACTCACACCGTATGTATTCTAGCGTAGGACATGTCTCACTCACACCGTATGTATTCTAGTGTAGGACATGAGACCCACTCACACCGTATGTATTGTAGTGTAGGACATGTCTCACTCACACCGTATGTATTGTAGTGTAGGACATGTCTCACTCACACCGTATGTATTCTAGTGTAGGACATGTCTCACTCACACCGTATGTATTGTAGTGTAGGACATGTCAGTCACTCACACCGTATGTATTGTAGTGTAGGACATGTCTCACACCGTATGTATTGTAGTGTAGGACATGTCTCACTCACACCGTATGTATTGTAGTGTAGGACATGTCTCACTCACACCGTATGTATTCTAGCGTAGGACATGTCTCACTCACACCGTATGTATTCTAGTGTAGGACATGTCTCACTCACACCGTATGTATTGTAGTGTAGGACATGTCTCACTCACACCGTATGTATTGTAGTGTAGGACATGTCAGTCACTCACACCGTATGTATTCTAGCGTAGGACATGTCAGTCACTCACACCGTATGTATTCTAGTGTAGGACATGTCTCACTCACACCGTATGTATTCTAGTGTAGGACATGTCTCACTCACACCGTATGTATTGTAGTGTAGGACATGTCAGTCACTCACACCGTATGTATTCTAGCGTAGGACATGTCTCACTCACACCGTATGTATTCTAGTGTAGGACATGAGACCCACTCACACCGTATGTATTCTAGTGTAGGACATGTCTCACTCACACCGTATGTATTCTAGTGTAGGACATGTCTCACTCACACCGTATGTATTGTAGTGTAGGACATGAGACCCACTCACACCGTATGTATTCTAGTGTAGGACATGTCTCACTCACACCGTATGTATTGTAGTGTAGGACATGTCTCACTCACACCGTATGTATTCTAGTGTAGGACATGAGACCCACTCACACCGTATGTATTCTAGTGTAGGACATGTCTCACTCACACCGTATGTATTCTAGTGTAGGACATGTCTCACTCACACCGTATGTATTGTAGTGTAGGACATGAGACCCACTCACACCGTATGTATTCTAGTGTAGGACATGTCTCACTCACACCGTATGTATTCTAGTGTAGGACATGTCTCACTCACACCGTATGTATTCTAGTGTAGGACATGTCTCACTCACACCGTATGTATTGTAGTGTAGGACATGTCAGTCACTCACACCGTATGTATTGTAGTGTAGGACATGTCTCACTCACACCGTATGTATTGTAGTGTAGGACATGTCTCACTCACACCGTATGTATTCTAGTGTAGGACATGTCTCACTCACACCGTATGTATTCTAGTGTAGGACATGAGACCCACTCACACCGTATGTATTCTAGTGTAGGACATGTCTCACTCACACCGTATGTATTGTAGTGTAGGACATGTCAGTCACTCACACCGTATGTATTGTAGTGTAGGACATGTCTCACTCACACCGTATGTATTGTAGTGTAGGACATGTCTCACTCACACCGTATGTATTCTAGCGTAGGACATGTCTCACTCACACCGTATGTATTCTAGTGTAGGACATGTCTCACTCACACCGTATGTATTCTAGTGTAGGACATGTCTCACTCACACCGTATGTATTGTAGTGTAGGACATGTCAGTCACTCACACCGTATGTATTGTAGTGTAGGACATGTCAGTCACTCACACCGTATGTATTGTAGTGTAGGACATGTCAGTCACTCACACCGTATGTATTCTAGTGTAGGACATGTCTCACTCACACCGTATGTATTGTAGTTGTATGTATTCCACTCACACCTTATTTATAGTGGAATCTATAGTTTAAGATGAGTCTCATGAACAAGAATGTCCTCATTGTTAGTTGTTTAAAATAAATTTCAATCTAAAACTTGAATAGCCTAACTCTTCACAACACCTATGATTGAGGATAAATAACACTGGTGGATTGTCAAATAAATTGTGATTGCACTTTACTTGAAATAAAAAAGAAGCGATTTGACATATTCTGACTCAATTAAACACTTATCATTAAAATGACATTTGAAAAATAAACTCAAAGCATGACTCTTTGCCGTTGTGCCGTCACCTCCCTAGCACCTAAACATAGAAACGCTTGACGCAAAAATGCACATACTAAGTCGCTTTTATTAATACAGAACTGCATGCTACAGAGACTGTACAGCATAAACATTTATTCATTACAAAAACCATTGAAAAGAACAGGAGAAAACAAACAAAGGAAAATATAAGAGCATAAAGTAGAACAGCAACATCACAGCCGTTAAGGAAACATTCAAACTATTTATCATAAGCATTTTTAATAAACCAGCGATGAGGAAACGGACAGCTTACAGTGGCGCGTGTCAACTACGATGGCACTGTGGGGATGGACCTCTTGGACAGTTCTTTTTTTTTTCATCTTTTTTTTTTAACAGCCTCTTGCATCAACATCAACATGCCTATGAGTTTCTAGCTACCTACATGTAGTAGTGGACTTAAAAGTGGCAGTTAGAGTTTTTTTGCATTTCATAAGGTTTTTTTATGAACTTCCTAATGTACATAATTTGGCCCTTGGTGGGTTTTTTTATTATACAGTATGGTGTTTTGTCTTTTTATTAAGTTAAAATTTTTAATATTTGACAATCTGCTACCAAACACATTTGTTATAGCAACATTTATACTACATACATAGCAACCTATGTAACGTCACAGAAAAGGATGGAGGGGGAAATGAACAGAAGACAACAGAAGAACAAGCTGGCTCTGCGGTGAGGAAATTATCACAAAGTTTGGCACGGAAAAAAATCTGTACACGCATCTACAGTCAGGGGGGGGGGGGGGGGGGTTGACTGCTGGATTCAAAAGAAGAGGAGGAGAAGAGGACGAAGGGGTTTGGACTTTAGTGTTTCCGACCAGAGACTGGCTTCCCCCCTGGTTCACGGCTCTTCTAAGGTGGCTCGCCGAGGCCAGCTTGGGTGGAATTGAGTCGTTGTGCATACCAAGTGTTCATGAGGTTTTTATACACAGCACAGAGGGTGGAGTCCAGCGTTCTCGGCCTCTTGGCCTTCTGAAACCTCAGACGAAAAACAAATCATTCATATAGAAGTCGCTTAGCTTAAGAAAAATATTTGTACAATGTATTAGGAAAAGAAAAAAAAAAGCCGTAAAAGGGACACGTACAAGATACAACAAGCAAATCTCTAAAGCAATAAATACTACTGATCCTAGCGTTGTGACATTTTTCGATTTAAAACCTCAATCTCCCAACCCACCCACCCTCCCCCAACTCTACCCCCTCCCTCCCAAAAGGTCATTAACAAATAAAAAAACGGACAACGCAATGGAACAATGCATATTAAACACAGTAAGCCCCGCCCACCCCGTCAAATATTTCTGTACATTTAAACAAGAACAAGGTACATCATCACAATAAAGTTGTTGTTTCTCCGGGAGGGGAAGCTGCTAGCCGGGCCGCCCCCAGGACGTCTCCAATGATTGGTTCGCAAGCTCGTATTTAATACAAATAAAAAAGGAGAACCAACTCTTTCCAGAAAAGGGCTCGCTGAATAACCTAGCCTAGCGTCGCGTGTATCCGTCTTCTACGCTCATCTGGGTGAAAGGGGAAACTAGGTTATCCTCCGCACACGTAAAACTACAAAACAAAACGGAAATCATACACATTTTGGCAGATTCACAAAGCTATGGTTCAGCTCATTGTTATTATTATTATTTATTTATAATTATATATATTTTTTTCCGATAATGAGGGGTCAAATATTGACCAATGAACTTTTTCATAACACAAAACCCTAAAATTTCAAAGCCACCGTGGCACAGAAAGGTTAAAAAAAGGAGGCGATGGGGACCTAGAAAAGAGGAGGAGGGGGGGCAGACTACTCTATAGACTTGGTGACGAGCGACAGCGGCTGGCTGGCGTTGGCCAGGCGCATGTGGGGGTGGCACAGCGAGGCAGACGGGCGTGCCAGCGACGAAGACGAAGAGGAGGAGGAGGAGGCCGCCGCCGTTGTCGTCGAGGAGGAGGAGGAGGAGCCCGGCTGTCGTGATGACGAGACGTCGCCGCGCTCCAGGGCTCCATTGTGGGAGGAGGTGGAGGAGGAGGAGGAGGAGGAGGCGCTGCTGCCGCCGCCGCCGCCGCCGCCGCCGCCGTGTGAGCCGGGCGTCTTTTCCAGGTGGAGCAAAGATGGGTGCGGTGGCCCGGCAAGGAGATGGTGGTGGAGGTGGTGATGGAGGTGGGGGTGGTGGTGGTGGGGGTGGGGGTGGAGCGGCGGGTGGGCCGGTTTCATAGTCAGTGAGAGCGGATGCATTTGTTCAGTCTGCTGAGGTCTGGGCTCTTTCGAGGAGGGGGAGGGAGCCACGGAGGAGGGGGAGGAAGGGGGGGAGTCTATCAGACTTCCGTCTGAGGAGGGAGGACTGGCACAGCTACCCTCTCCTTGGATGTAGCGGATGCACTTTTTTTTTCTCCTGAAGGACAAAAAGGAAGAGGGAGAAGAAAAGAGAGAAGTGTTTTAGACGCACGCCCAACCTCTCGGGTGACACACACGCACACACGCACGCACACACACACGCACACACACGCACACACACACACACAGTGGGCCGGCTCCGGCGGCGACCCGAATGCACCGGCCTGTGGTCCGTTTAACTGGCCAATCGTGTTTGTGGTGGTTTCCTTTTACAGGTCGACTAGAACCAGGTGCATTGTGGGAAGCCCCGGAGGCACTGCGCACGGAAGGAAGGTTCTAGAATCTGCTCTTTGTAGAACCCCCACGTTCTAGAACCTTCCTTGTGTAAGCCGGACGGAACCGGCAGCAAGAGAGGAGATGACGGGTGAGGACACTGAACAGGAAAGAAAACGTAGGATGAGGAAGACGAAGGTGACGAAGAGGATGAGAGCACTCTATTGTAATGTTTGTTTCTTTCTCTCCCTCCGATTGGTTGTGAAAGTTCAGTTGAAATCGAAGAAATCTCGACTGAGTAGAGCAACACGAGGTTAGTAAAGTCTCTCTGTCTGTATCTCTCTGGGTCTGTATCTCTCTCTGGGTCTGTATCTGTGGCTCTCCTGGGGGGATTGGAGGCTAAAAGGTCAACAAGAGCCACACTACCCTGCATCTGCCCCTAAGACATGAGTGTGTGCGCGCGGGGGGGGGGGGGGGGGGGGGGGGGGGGGGGGGGGGGGGGGGTCACGACCTCATGTTTGCATTTCTGCTCTGGGGTCGCAACCCCTCTGCCTAGCTGGGGAGCCCCGGGCCAGGCACATGGAGCGGAGCGCCTCCCCCAACACCCCTCCTCTCCTCAGCTCCTCGCTCTGGGGGTGGGGAGGTGAGGGAGGGAGGGCTGCATTTATCTGACTACCGTCTTCCAGATTCGGGTTATATCTGGGATAGGAGGAGGAGATAGTGGGGAGGGGGGCATAGGTCTTCCCCTTGCCCACCCTATCTATACCCTGACCCTGGATCTGACCCTACTGTCTCAACACCCTGTTCCATCACTTGGATGCCCTGAAGGGCCCGCCGTGATTACGGGCCCCCCTTCTTTGGAGCAGCAGAGCCAAACTACCGTGGCTGTTTTGTTTGTATATTTTTTGATGCTCTGTGAATTGGAAGATCTTTCTTTATTTTTTTTCTGTTGGAGTTACGGTTAGGGCCTGTTTCTTAAGTCATACCCCGGCCTGCTCTTCCGGAAGGAAGTCAAAAACACAAAGACCAAGAAGAGAATAAATGGAGGGAGCCGATTGGGCAAATAGAGAAAATCAGTTGGAGTAAATGGACCAATAGGAGAGCATGCTTAAAGGTGGAGGGTGGAAACCATGCATTCATCATTATGATCACAAGAACAACAACAGAACAACACTGGAGACCAGAGAGTCAGGAGGAAGACAAAACAAGGAGAAGTCAGGTGAAGTCGGTTTGGCTTTGAAGTGTGCCGTAACCCTTCCCTGCGTTGCTCCAGTATTGATCGTGACCGGCTATCAATTTGCTACGACTAGCCGTACGTCTTGTTCCGTGGCGCGTTACAAGCCATAACTGTCCGTCAAACTGCTACAAATGAGCTAATATCCATTTTTTAACAGCCATATTGATTCATGGTATGTGCCTGTGCTCGCTATCGATTGGCCGTCCTCTGGGGGAATTAGCCCAGATGCGTGGTGGAGCGATGCGGAGCAGAGAGAGATCTCTTAACCTCTCCGCTGAATTATCACCCCCGCCGCTCCAGAGCCATGCTCTCATGATCTGCTCTGATTGCTTCAGGAATACATCAATCCTAATGCGCTCCCGTCCACCACCACCACGCTGCGTGGCTAGCAGGCCTGACAGCTGCACACGTCTGTGTGTACAGGAGCCTTCCTTCAAATGTGGTGTAAATACCATCGTTAGAATGTTGGGAAACGTTAGCTTTGGTCTACTCGGGTCTTATTTGGCTGTTATGAACTAACGCAGCCCGATCAGCATTCCTAAAATAGTGTTTGATCTCCAAAGGGACATCGGAGTGTATTTAAGGAACACCACAAAAACCACTAGTGATGAGTATGAGGCAGCAGGATACCAGACGATGTGTTGCTGATGGGGGATGGTGGTGATGTAAGGAGGGACTCGAGACACAGAGAAGGGTATTACTTAGCAGAAACAAATACCTACCATGAAAATATTTCCAATTCAAAGACTGCTTGTGTCAGAACAGAGAGACAACAGGTAGGGACTAAGTAAGGGTTATCAGAGAGGAGTTTGGAGGAAGAGGAGGTGGAGAAGGAGGAGGAGGAAGAGGGCATAGAGAAGAGTGTCATTGAAAAGCCCGGAAGAGAAATCTGGGCCAGACAAAGTTACATACGGGTGCCCACTTAGGACACACATGACAGGCAATACAGCAGTCACAAGGACCACATGGGTAGGAAGTGGACTTGTGGAAGGTTTTGGTAAAAAATACAAATCAATAATCCCCCGACGTTCTTGAGATATTTTACCCATCATAGTCCGATTCAAACCAAACACTAAACTCACAGTTGAGAGACGGCACCATGTCTGGCTACCATACAAACCGCGTCGAGGGACCTCTCCAACTTCAGCCAACCAGAAGGCGGAGAAAACGCCACCTGGTGCCGCCTCTGCAGTCTGACCCTAGTGTTTGGTTACTCTTCAACAAATCCATTTCCTACCGCTGTGCTTTGAACCGTGCTCTAAAGAGGGAAGATTGGTTTTCAAGTGATTTGGAGCAGGAAACTCCTCAGTAAGACAAGGGTTGGAGGGGCAGAGAAATGTTTCAACTTGTTAACACATTGAAGGAAGAAGAATCTGTGCAAAGTGATAAGAAGGAGCTGATTGTTACGGGGGTTGAAGTGCTCCTCCCCCCATGGCTAGGACAGGGGTTATACCTGCACGGTTTGCACCATAAACTCAGCTGGTCAAGGCCGAACAAGGCACGACACTTCTTTGGGGTATTTGCATCTGTTAGCCGAAGAGGTAGACACAAACGTACACAGAGACAAAAAAAATGGACACGTCATTACACAGACAAAAACAAATGGCCAGGGCGTAGGTTCACGCTGGCTAACCATGGGGATGTCCTCCACAAAGACCGAGCCATCCCCCTCCAGAGATCCTCAAAGCCTTAACCAGCCAGTTTCCAGTCCCCCTTTAAAAGAGCTTTAAAATTTTGAAATGTACAAGATACTCCCAAAACAAAATGTTTAGGATCTGTAGACCTGCAGCTAGACAGCATTCATACAGTTTATATTTTGAGAATAAACCAAATGCCCTTCTTCCCACACAGACATATGAAGAGGAGGATGCGTGAAGGAGCCGTGGCTAGATTGGCGAGGCGGGGCTGGAGGAAACTGACAGGTGAGTGTACACCTGCTGGGTTGGGACAGGCTCAGAGGGGTGGGGGGGACAGGGGACGGACGGAAGGCAGCGACAGAGTGAGGAGGAGGAGGAGGAGGAGGAGGAGGTCCCAGTGGCGTGATTACCCAGCCTTCACCTGGCCCTGGCCTGTGCACACACCATACACACCTGCACGGGCCACACCAGTTATTCTGTTGGTCGAGCCCAAAGCGCGCTCGACACTTCTTGGGAGCGCTCAGGTCTGATGCGGCGACAGGGAAGAGAGAGAAGGAAGCCAAAACCGGAGAGGTAGAACATAACCAAAATGTCAAACCACCAAAAATGAAAAGAAGAGAAGTAAGACAACGGTGATCTGTCAAGCTTGGCTAATGCTAACTGTGCTAGCAAACCACTCAGTTAAAAGATGCAAGCCATTCTTCAGTATGCTTTTAAAAGTAGGCGCACAGCAGTCCTAATAGGCGACTGTTAATAGGTTGCAGACACTGTCCCACTCTCTTGGGACAAATTTGAAATTGCATGCCCCTTTGTATTTATCATTGTAATATTTTAGAAGGACAAGAAGAAAGGTGTTAGCTTTAAGCAGCAGTAGCTCTTTGTTAGGACAGTTAAGGGGGCACGTTAGCAATAGCGTAGGGAAGCTCAGTGTTCTAGGAGAAGGTAGCTCTCTGATTTAGCATCACACAAATACAGACCCTATTCATTCCTGCCAGAAGACACTTAAAAAATCTGCTCCCAGCAATTGACAGTTGGAGCATTGTCAAGGTTCAAGAGTAACCAAAAGCTAAACTTAAACGACAAACAACACCATCTGTGGTGAACCACAGGTTACTGCAGGCGACAAACCCGGCGACATATCTGTGCCGGGCAAGCTCCCTTGGCACCAATTTGAGCCAATGATGTAGCGTTAAGCAGTGTTTCGCCATGAGGGGGTGCTGTCCTAGAGGTTTGGTCATAACTATTGGTTACTCTCAAGCATCAAGTTGGATAGGACAGCTGTTTGAGTGGAGGTGTGGTCTAAATAGAGGCTGTCAGCAGAACGGGAAGGGGTAGTAGGCCAATCTGATGCCTGTAGGAGAGGCACTAGCAAAGGTACCGCCGCTGGTAGATTAAGGAGGTTTACCGTTACATTACATTGGTTATACTGCAGTGTGAGCACCGAGCTTTAAGAGTGCAGGTCCTCAAAAGTCATGTTCCCATAGGACGACTCATGACTCCATCGTAACAACACGGGTATGTCGTAAAGCATATCAAATCATCTTTAGCTTTATGTCAAATAAATGGTAGCAAACAAATTTGAAGAGAAGCAAAGCAGCAAACAGGTCAAATAGAACATTTTGTAAGTATAGAAATTAAGCTTAAGCTTGCTCTTAAAGTTTTCTGCACATACAAAGATAAAAAAAAAAAGAAAGCATAATATTTTTTTAAAGACAAAAGAAGAAATCAATGAAACCAGTTAGTAATTCAATACTCAAAATGACATTAGCACCTGTAATTGGAGGGAGTGAAAGGCAAGGGTTTGGAAAATATTCTCTGTGTTCTGAAACAAAAAAAGAACAGATAGAAAGGCCTTCAAGAAGGATCCGTCACCAACACGAGCGCAAAAATACAACAACAAATCAGCATTTTACACTTTGTTTTAAGCTCCACAGTTCCCTGGTAGACCGCTATTTTAGGGGATTACAAAGTATTGTTTAGCACTACAACTTAGCACTTAAAACATGCTCTGTATTATTTATCTTTGGCATTATATATATATATATATATATATATATATATATATATATATATATATATATATATATATATATATATATATATATTTCCTTTATTGGCTGATGTTTCTGTGCACCTTGATAAATAATTGTTTAAATATTTTAAACAACTGTGTTTATTGCGCTGCAATATCTGCTTCTACTGTTGCTCCTTTCAATAACCACGCACATTCATGGATTTGGTTTGAATTGATTCACCGTCTCAGTCAATCAATAGGACTTTTAGGGTAAGACTACACTGCTTTTCTGCTGTGGTAAAAATGATTGATTTGAGGCTTAGTGTAGATAAGGGCATGATAATAATAATACATAAATATTTTTTAAGCTGAGTTGTTAGCGGAGTTGACAGCACATCACTGGTGTTCCAGTGATGTGGTGCAGGAATTATGGGCTGCTGTTAATCAATATGCATAATTAATGTCATGCAGAAATATACAGTCACAGCATAGCCTTCACTTTCTTCAACAGCAAGTCATGTCCCTGGTTACGGTGTGGGAATGAAGTTTGTAATGAATGGCTAGCTACTGATCACCTTGCTTCCAGGGAACTGCGGACACTTAAAATGAAGCGTTGTG
Organism: Lota lota; assembly: GCA_026745465.1. Classification (NCBI taxonomy): domain Eukaryota; kingdom Metazoa; phylum Chordata; class Actinopteri; order Gadiformes; family Lotidae; genus Lota; species Lota lota. The sequence continues at coordinate 62,242 of JACYXH010000445.1, forward strand.
TTCAATTATCCTCGTCATCTCACAATATGATCATAGGACTAACATGGAGAAACAAAAATGAGCAAACCTCCTTAATTTAAAACGTGGATGATTTTTGTAATTTTTCACGTGGACACACAAGAGCATGCACAGGAGCAAGCAAGGGGGGCAGCACCACCAACACACAGCAGAGACATGCATGCACACATGCAAAGGTGGTGTCTTTCTGCAGGGTTCAGGCATGATATGGTGGAGCCACGCTGGACAAACAGGGCTGTAGATGTAACATTCTCCAGACACACATCCCTGAGACCTGATGCTGGGGGTAAGGGGGGCGGGGTGATGAGGGGTGCTTGTGGGATGAAGGGGGGAAGGGGGGTCATGCATATGCAGTTCTTAGCTGGGCAGGGAGGAGTCACAGGGATGGGGGTGACAAGCAATACTATCATTGTAAATGTAACATGTGGGAAGCATAACTGGCTACAAACCAAACATAACATGCCAGGCAAAATGACATGGGATGAGAGAGGGGCCCTGTAGGGCAGTTAGCTGGATGTAAATGTGGAGGGCTGTACATGATGGGCGAGGCTAAGATGGGAGATAATTGAGTTCACTTACCGTTGCCCTCAGCCTGCTGCTTTTCCCTTTTCCTCTTCTTCTTTTTCCCCTGTTGGTTACCCGCCAAGAAAATAGAAAGAAAAGGCAAATAGACACGGACAGGAACCTTAGTTATTATATTGCACAGAATAGGGCTTATCTTTGTGTTTACTTATTCATTCACCCTGCGCCTCACAGTACAACACTGTAGGCCACAGCCATCACCCTGCCCTCTTTTCACCCCTTCTTTTGTCTTTATGTTCCTCTGTGGTGCAGAACATGAAGGAGCTCTGAGACAAACTGGAAGAAATACACTTGTGATTCTCATATGAATCTGTTTTCTTCCAGCACCACCCCTCTACACTGGTTGAATGGAAGACTTCAGCCCAGACAACACAAAACACATCCATCCATGTTCAGGTTGGTACACATATGGACCGTACCATTATTCTGACATGGATGTGACTATGTAATTCATACCGTTGTTATGATTGGTCTTAAACCAAGTTAAACAGGTATTTATGGACAGTTTACTTGCTGATAGAAGCTGATTGTGTTGCATCTGTCTGACTGTGGTTACTGTCCTCCCAACACTCCCAATATTGCGATTCAATTTAGTTGAATCTAAATATGTAAATGCCACTCTTGGAAGATTAGCACCACTTCATGTAGTTCTTGCACTCCTTAAGTTGTGTTCTGTTGTGCGCAGGGTGGAGTATGTGATGGTATGCTGATGATTGCATTGAGGGCCTTGCTAGCCACCTCTTCGTATCAAAACATCAAGGCATAGAGCCAGGTAGGCTCAGTGGTTTAATATCTGTCCTCGAAATGTAGGTGGGAGAGACAGAAGGAGGGGGGGGGGGGGGGTAAGAGGAGAGTTGGTGAGAAGGGTGAGGGAGGAGGAGAGGGCAGAAAATGGAGAGGCGTCTACGACTTGTAAACTTAAAAACTTACATAGTTGTCTCGCGCTGACCAGCCTGGGTACAACTGCATGTGCAGCTGCCGTTCCTTCCTGGCCAGCTCATAGTACTTCGCCTGCTCCTCCCGCGATAGGGCGTGCCACTAAGAGAGAGAGAGAGAGATCCCAATGAAGACTCAAACGTTTTTACTGTATATATTTCCTTATCAGTGCAAACTCACCGTCCCCAGGCTAAACTATTAATTATAAACTCATTTGTCGGTCGCCAAAGCAAATCGAATGTGGTTCATAATTCTGTCATTTAGCGGATGCCTACTGGGTGGGGGTTTGAACCCAGTACCTGTCAAAAACCCTAGCCTGACCCTGCCTCCTCACGGTCGCAGTATGCCTGATGTTGAGCTCCAGGCTGGGATGATAGTCCCACCGAACGCACACCCACAGCCGTGAGCCTAACATCGGGCAGACGCACGGCCCCGCGGCGGCGACGGGTCCGGCGGTGGTTGTGTGTCTCACCCTCCGGCCCAGGATCTGGTTGATTGCAGCGCTCTCCTTCAGCGTGCACTCAGCCACCACCTTGGCCCTCATCTCCTTCATGTAGAGCATGAAGGCGTTCAGAGGCTTCTTGATGTGGGGCTGCTTCTTCTTCTCCTCCTCCTTCTTGGCGTCTGAGTGTTTCCTGCCGGTGGGGGAGGGATGGAGCGAGGTTAGGAACCGAGGGCTGGGAGAGATGTGTGTGTGTGTGTGTGCAGGTGTAGTTTATCACAGGAGGGCGTATGGAGGAAGGGGTAGGAGAAGAGGGGAGAAGGAGGAGTGGAAGGCATGGACATGACTCGTGGGTTCTCCAGTTGGATGTCAGTATTTGTTGACTGAATGTGCTTATAGCGTGATCACATGTTTTGATATGAAGCCTTGTCATGATGTCATGAAGTTCAATCAATTAATTTAAATTGCACTTGTTTTCCTATGTATACCGAGTTTTATAAATGTGAAGGAATTAGATATCCTTACATTTGAATTACTTTTGGACATTACTTCAAATGCCCATCCCTAAGAGGAGGAGAGGGAGGAGGAGAGGGATTAAAGGGAAGAGAAGAGGGAGGAGAGGGGTGAGAGGGAGAAGGAGAGGGATGAGGAGGAGAAGAGGGAGAGGGAGGAGGAGAGGGAGTAGGAGAGGGATGAGGAGGAGAGGGATGAGGAGGGGGAGAGGGAGGAGAAGGAGGGAGATGAGCAGGAGAGGGAGGAGAAGGAGGGAGATGAGGTGGAGAGGGATGAGGAGGAGGGAGAGGGATGAGGAGGAGGGAGAGGGAGGAGGAGGAGGAAGAGGAGAAGGAGGAGGGGGAGGCGTGGCTGACTTACGAGCTGTTGAGGGAGCTGATGTCGCTGTGGGAGGACTCCTGCTTGACGTTGGGTGTGACGATGGCGGGGTGGGGGATGCCCGTGGTGTGCAAACTGTGGTGGGGGGGCACCATGTGGGGGGGGAACCTGGAGGACAGAAGACTGTGTAAATCGTCAGAGTGGACGGGGTGAAATGGGACAGATGGCGCACACATACATTAATGCACAAATATATACACAATACGGTGCTACTACTGTACTAATGCTCCTTATTAATTCATTGCATTTATAAAGGACTTGAACTAATGCGCGTATAGGGGGATATCACAGCTCATTCACTCTTAGCACACACAGATATATATATATATATATATATATATATATATATATATATATATATATATACATACACGCACACACACACATAGATATACACAATATATATATAGATATCAGATATATAGAATAAGAAGTATTAATATAATTATAAATGATCATCTGTATCACAAAGCCCCAAGGCCTATAGTATACACACACACACACATCGATAATAGTCATGCGCGTGATAAAAACAAATACAAAAATGTATGGTTATTTCTTGACTGTTAAAATCTGCTCTGGTAAGATGAGACTGCAGCATGGCCATCTAATCACCATCTCAATGTTGATCTACAACAACAACACAGGTTCAAACCATGAGAGTGGTCTGTTTCTACACATGTGACAGGCCAAACAGAAGTGGTCAGTATGTATGAAGGGTCAAAATGACTCCGATCACGTTGGCATTATTCCGAACCATGTGACTACATATATGGGACAGAAGAATAAGGTTGGGGTGAAGGGGGAATAATCTCATTTTTTTTACCAGCTCATTATGGGCTGTGAGAGTGTGCATGGCTTGGAGCCAGTATATAATGATGAGGATACACTGGCCGGGACCAACCAGCGTCTGGTGGTGAGACTCAGGGGAGAAGAAGCCCTGCTGCCCCCCCCCCCCCCACCCCCCCACCCCCTCCCTCTCTCATCACTACCACTGGTGTTTGTGCCTTGTCACCCGTTGACGGGACGCACAGAAACTCTGGCTGCAGATCGCCCATCATTAGAGCCCTTATAGTTCCCCTTCTTTCTCGTTCGCTCTCTCTCTCTCTCTTCCTCGCTCTCTCTGTGTGCACTTGTTAAAATTTCCTCTGTTCCAAGATCTTTATTTTCCTCTGCTTATTATTATCTCTGCTGCCTGTCCCTTCGTAACCCCCCCCCCCCCCCCCCCGACATCCTGCCCCAGATCATGGTTTAAACATGACCACCATCCCTTTGAAGAGCAGGGGCATCATTCCCATCATCATCATCATTATACTCTTCCTCATCATCGAGCCCAGCCGTGGACCAATTTAACCAAACAGGGAGGAGACCCTGACCCCCACCTGCCAAGACCCCCCAGGCCACCACATTTCAATCCAGAAAGGTAGGGGAGGCTGTGGGGGGGGGTAGCGGTGACGCGGCTAGCCCCAGTGTTAGCCTGCGCCATTTAATTGCCATGGCGATGCGCTAGCCCCCGTACCTGTTTAATGTGTAATGACCCGCCCGGCCGTAACCGCTGGAGGAGGAGGGAGAGGGGGGAGAGGGGGGAGAGGGGGGAGAAAATCAAAGGGCAGAATTAAGCATGGAGGGGCGGGGTGGGGGGCTCACATCCTTCTACCTGTCACACACACGGGACACCCAGATATGTAGAATAATGGATTTCCAGTGACTCTAAGCCCATTATCAAACTAATGTCTTTCATTTGCTGAGGGTCCTGGTCTTGCCCCCCCCCCCCTGGCTCCTCCTGGCCCCTCCTGGCCCTTGAAGAGATGTATATTTAACAGCAGCCGGTGTAAGGTGTCCACTGCTGTGTTCTGACACATGAGAGAAGCTGGTCTCCTTTGAATCCTAATGCACTGGCAGCAGGGCAGAGAGACCTGGCTCTCCCCGAACGCACTCCCAGGCCAACATGGCTTCCTGTAGCGGTCATGTCTGCCGTGTAACAGGCAGCCCGCTGAAACCAATTACGTTGTTAACACCAGTTATAAATTCATCAGCTGGACTCTGGGCAGCGTGTCGCCGACCCTTCCACACGGACGGTTTTCTATTGTCTTTTTTCAAAAAGATGTGATACATTAGAAGAGGAAGAGAGGACCTAGCCTAATCTCTTCTAGTCATGCAAACTCACTTAGCGTCCTCGTCACAATATTAGCTCTGCTGCCAGGCCTCTTCCCTCTACCATGCTACCACCCAATTACAATTTGTTGTATTACGTTGTTCTACCAATTCTGTTGGTTTAAATTGCCCAGACCGGTATTGTCCTTTAACTAGTTAACCGGCTACTGCTGTCCCTGAACACACCAAAGTAAATATTTGATAAAAACTTTGCTCTCGTAACTTGGTTGAATCCAATGTTCCATACCCCAGCATGCAGTTCTGATTGACAAAGCAAGGCCGACAGTTCCAATACAAATATGTTGCTCAATAACAGTATAAAAAGGAGGAAGGACAACTGTGAGAAAACACTCTTTTTGTTATTTTGACTAAAGTATTGCCACATACAGCTTATGGCTTACCGCTCGCAAAACAAACACTATGCTCAGTGCTTGAAAACAAACTCAGTTAACTATCCTTTCTTCACAACACAGATCGCGTGTCTCTCTCAAGAGGGGGGGGGGGGGGGGGGGGGCATTAGACCTCTAAATACCAAACCGTGAACCAATGAGACACAAACAAACAAAACACACCAGCCCCACGGGGGTGCGGTGGTCCGGATCAGCTTCTCAACGGGCCGAACCGAAGAAGCAGCCAAGTGTCAGGGCCTGCTATCCAGCATCAAAGTGCTGCCGGGTTTGTTTATGTTCTGACGGGGCCGACGTGCAGCATGGCTAAACGCCCTTCAGGGGCCTCATTAGGACATGATAAATATAATTAATATTTGAGCACGCGAGCTGAGGCCCTGCACTGGAGAATTGGTCTTTTGAACAGAGAGGCAGGCAGTGAGCACGCCCCTTTAGGGACAAGTGTGTGTGTGCGCGTGTGTGTCTCTCTCGCTCTCCCAAGGCTCCACTCACCTTGACATGGATGCGTTGACAGTGAGTGCGGTTGGATAGGGGTGTCTAAACCCTCCTGTTGTGATGGGATAAACAGGTTGACCTTGCCTGCGAAGAGGAGAAGAAAGGAGAGGAGGTGAAGGAACAGGTTTGACAGAGGAGGTAAAAGCTCCCCCCACGCCGCCCTCTTTATTCTCATTTGATCAGGACTCAAATCTAGGGGATTGCAGAGCGCACATCAAAGGCAGGAAAAGCTCCACAATTTGAATGCCACAAATCTTGATAGGAATGGCTAATTAAATTTCATAACCCTTCGCTCTGCGTCGACAGAGGGGGGAGTCGTCGTCCCCCCCCCCCCCCCCCCCCCCCCCGGAGCCGGAGCGAGGTGTTTTGTGGTAATAATTAAAGACGAAGCGGCGCGCTCTTTAATGGAGCCATCACGCTAATTGAGGTCTACACATCCAAAGACAAACAATAATGAATGGAAATTTATACCAAAATAAAGTGCAGTGAATCAAAGGCAGCCGCCACCGCGCTCGGGGCCTCTTCCAGTATTTAGGCCGCGTCGAGAAAACATTAAATTAACAGACCTTAATTTGTAGCCTTTTGTCATATTAACGAGTGTTGACACGCGTTACCAGGGGAGAGCCCCCATGTGGAATTGTGGGTAAAATGCGGGCAATCCGGGTCCATTAATGTAATGGGAGTGTACAGAGACGTAGCGTTAGCTTTCGGATGCTAGCTGGGGTTGTAGACTGGGACGCTACAAACACTTTTTGGGACACTGATGTATAATGTATATAATGTCTGCAGTATTTACCTTATATATTATTTATTCATTGTGTATATATACATATATATATTTTAAGTGTCTTTGTTTGTCGATGCTGCATTGTTTTGTTTTTTATCTCTTTCATTCCTCTTACCACAAGCTGTGAGACCGTAATTATATGTGTGGGACAACATGAGCACTATCACCTTTACTCTTGTCAAGCTCCTCATAAAAAAAAACACATTCAACCAAAATGACAATCAAATCCATACAAAATCATATGCCAGCAACCAGTTGGAAAAATAGGTCAAAGTAAACGTATAGACACAAGGAAAGACAAATAACGATAATTTAGATGCATTATGTATAATAGTTACACATCGAATTCAGAGGGGTAGCCTTATCTGTGACTTTGTGTGTGTGTGTGAATATTAAAGCAGGAGTATAACTTACTGTGGTACTAGCCACCCTAGCGGATGGGGGATCTGGCCCACGGCGCCTGGGGACAGAGGGTAGTATGGGGATATATCTGAAGGATGTGGAGGCCTTGGGATTCCTGCAACAGAAGAAAACACAACATTAAGAGGGGGGCGTGGCCTGATGACCTGAGGGGGTGTGGTCATGTGTGGGACAGAACAACATGGGACAGCAGAGACTGACACGTCGGTTGAGGTTTAAAAATATATATATATACGTTTTTTGAGTTGCGCTCCATGCACCAAAGCAACACAAACATTACACACGTCAGGTGACGGGGGATGCGAAGGGAAGAGGTGACAGGAAGTGGGTGGTTGGCACTTCCTGATCAAAGGTGCGAGAGCGGCAGCAGTAACGAGACGGGGAGCAACAGCCCCCCCGTCACCAGCGGTCCAATCAAATGAGGGGATTAAGCAGAGCAAGTAATGGAGGCGTTTGAAGAGAGGGGAACACGGAGAGCTAATGAGAGCTTTGTGTGATCAGAGAGCGCTGGTACCTGCTGAAGGCTGCCTCTTTATGAACACATGACTCTGGATTCACCCTGACACCACGCCTGGCTTTTTGCAAACGCACCATGAATGTAACATCTAATGATTTGAACCGAAAGCTATGTAGCGCATCTATTCTGGTATGAAAGATACACAGTGAAGGCGATCGTCTTGGAGTGTCTTGTTCAATGCCATTCAAACGGTCAAAGTTCCTTACTGAAACAATCGTCCATTTAGAGCAAGACCCAAAACCCTGTATGGTCACAATCTCAACCCTTTCTGCTGTGTGACTACACAACAGAAGCATGTGACGTCCAGTTTGAGGCCGGCTTCGAAGGACGGCACCACCAAACGCTGGCAGGTTCAGGCTAGGCCAGAGAGACATCATGCGTTGGCCCACTCTCCTGAATACAAGGCCTTGGGATGGTCAGGTAACTTTTAAGAATAACCCACAGATACCAGCCTGTGTTCTTAGGGCCAGGAAGGGGCCTTTCTTGTTGGTCTGGATTGGTTTTTATTGTTGTCTTGTTTCTTGTGGTTTTTGTTGGCGTCTTCTCCTGCGATGCCAATGTGGACAAAATGAACAGAGTGGAGCTCTTCAGTTCAGTCTGATGACATCTTGTTCACTGGTGGCCTTCATAGCCAAGGGAAGGAAGAATAGGAACTATGTCCAGAGAAAATAATGTTTTCAATCATAGACTGAATACTGTTGTTGTTCCAAGGCAAAGCATGTCGCTTTGGTCTGATGTAATTATGAACTGGAAAGAAGCCAGAATAATATGAAGACCAAATCACCATGTTAGTCTAACCGATGTACATCCTGTTAAAAGAGTGCAGCTCACCGGAGCCACCCAGCGTCTGAGTCCTAATAGTGCTCGTTAATTAATTAAACACTAAGCTCAATTAAGCAGCTCCATTAAGCACTACATTAAACACCAGCTGGCTCGTTATTGGCCCTTTTGTGAGGGCCATCATAACGAGGGGCAGTTATTAACCGAAAAAACACTAACTTGTGGGAGAGTGGACCATTATCCAGAAGACTGAAAGGCATTTACCTAACAATAGGCATGTACAATGGAGGCCAAGGACGGAGAGTAAATGTTTGTTTTTAAAATGGCTTCCATGTGTATGTTAAATAGCAGTTGGTGTGGTTGTGTTGGGGCTGGCTCTCTCTCTCTGAGAACTTTAAAGTGGGCACAGACCCAGGGTATGCCAGACCATCAAAGCAAGCCATATTGACTTACTTTCAGTCAGTGCAGTTAATCATGCAAGTGCTGACACAGATGAAGTTAGTAATCAATCAATTCAGTGATATTTCGTTTTGTCAATATGGCCCTTAAGGTGGCATGTCAATGTGTGAGGTGGAGGGGGGGGGGGGGGGGGAAGCAGGTGAGGGTCTGAATGCATGAAGGGTTGTGAGTTGTGAGTGAGTGAGCGAGCGAGTGAGTGAGTGAGTGAGTGTGTGTGACTAGTACCTGTTTTGGGGTCCACGTCCGTCTGTAGGTGAGGCGGGGGGTTCCCAGGCGTGAAGTGCTCATTGCTGTAGGTTATCAGAGGCGTGAGTGGGTGCACATGGTGAGGGTGCTGTACCACTGGAACCTTATTAGACTGAGAGAGAGACATAGGAAGAGAGAGAGAGAGAGGAATTCAGGGAGTTAATAGGAGACTGCTGGCTGACACCACAACTTAGCCTCAAAACTCACAAGGAAAATAAAAAAAGGGAATGAAATGCAAGCGATCAAATTCCAAGTCCTGAAGGGGATCCAAACTACACATGCCACAGTGAAAACGATGCGGTTTGTAATTAAAAACACTTGTGTGGTGTCACACAAGAGTTATGCAACACAAGAAGCTTAGAAGAAGAGGAGGAGGAGGAGGAGGAGGAGGAGGAGGAGGAGGGCGGGGTCGTTTCTAGTTCCCTGGTGGTGGAGCAGGGGTGGAGTTGGGTGACGAGGCACTTCAACTGTGGCTTGCGGTCGATAGATCTTGCGGTGTCGGCCGCTAAATCAAGACAAGGCGCAGAATTCCTCCGTCATTAACAACTCAGCCAGGCTCTGCTTTAACACTACCCCACACTCATCTCTGCATCCAAAGGACCCCCCCCACCCCCCAAACCCCTCCTCCTCCCCTCTACCCCAGCCATCCATCACTGCTTCCCCCAGGGCCCACCGGTCCTTGTATGTGTGTAGTGCAGAGTGTGTGTAGTGCAGAGCGTGTGTGTGTGTGTGTGTGTGCTGTATTGTAATGAGGCAAGATTGAAAGGCGGGGATGGGGGGGGGGGGGGGGTTGTAGTGGTTTTTGTGTTGTAATCTGGTCTTTGTGCTCCTAAATGGATGGAACCCTTTTTTCAATTAGCCAGAGATTACAGCTGAGCTTCAGGGCCCTAACCAGCAGACCATCTCACACACACACGCATTGGAACAAGATAACCAGATTAAAGCAGTGCTGTAGATTAGCGTGCCTCTTTCTTGCTCTGCAGCTCTCACCATCCTTATCCTAACATAACCAAGGGGCCTACCGTAGCAGGGACTGCTGTATGTATGTATGTGTGTGTGTGTGTGTATGTGTGTGTGTGTGTGTGTGGGTGTGTTTACGTGATTCTCTAAGTGTGTATGTGTCATCATCCCGCTCCCTCATAGACCCCAGACCCCTCATTAGGAGCCTGGCTGCTCGGAGAAGACCTTAATAGAATGATGGCTCCAATCCAACAAACACCAGCTACATTAATGGACCAGAGAGGGGGGGGGGGGGGGGGGGCATACATACATAACACACCCCCGTTAGGCTCGTGCTCATTGGCTCAACAAATGCAAAGCTAGGTTTCCTGAGGGGAGAGAAAAGCGAGAGCAACGCTGGGAGAGAATTGCCCAAAGCAGCCCTGTCGAGGCTTTAGATAATATAGTGGCTAAATGAGCGTGCGTAGGCGACTAGCACACAAACCCTAACACTAAATAGCATGTTACAAAAGGAGCAAAGGCCGCTTATATGTGGGGAGGTACAGGCTAGCCCTAGCCCGCTAGAGTGCTGTGCTTCACTGTGGTGGGAGGGTGTGTGTGTGTGTGTGTGTGTGTGTGTGTGTGTGTGTGTGTGCGCGCGTGTGTGAGAGAGCGAGAGAGAGAGAAAGAGAGAGAGAGGGAGGAAGGGGTATTCCCTGGTGGCGTGGTCCCAATGAAAGATTAATGAACCCAGCAGAACCCCAGGGAAGCAGGGAGACCCCAGAGACTCTGGGCTGAGGAGCGGAGGAGGGGGCGTGTGTGTGTGTGTGTGTGTGTGTGTGTGTGTGTGTGTGTGTGTGAAAAAGAAGGACAAGACGAATACACATTCCACACCTGCTCTGATCTAGCATCTACAATATCAGGATGGATTAAAAAAAAAAAGTAAAAAAGGGAGATAAACAATAATATGGAGGGGGGGGGGGGGGGGGGGCAGAGCAGCTGATGAGCTGTTGAATACTCATGATATCTCCAACTGTCTCTCTCTTCGTGTCTTGTCCCCCCAGCCCCCCATCCCAGTGGTAATGATGTGAAAGAATGCTGTGGCTCTGGGGCAGCTGAAAGGCTTCGGCTGAGCTCATGTAAATGAGCTCCATTGAGGAGAGAGATCCATCCACTGCACATGCACGCGCACACTCACACAGGCACGCACACACTCACACTCACACAGGCACGCACACACTCACACATGCACGCGCACACTCACGCGCACGCCCACACAAACACCTTAGTCTTTTGTTTGCATCTTTTTTTTTTCTTGATTAATAAACCATCAAATTTAACCCCTTCCTGGAGTCAAGTCCTGTAGTGTTGTAGCTAAAGAAGCTACAAGGTCGCACCAAAAAGAGCTACAAATTCACACATCTTCTGGCCTGTTCTAACAGGGATGCAGGCAACAACAAACACCCACACACATATACATACACACACACACACACACACACAACATAAGACCGTAGGTTCAATTCCCCGCTGTTCTAAACCAACTCATACATTTTCTAGACAGAAATATCTGTTCTAACCCGGCTCAATGACACAGAGTGCCAGAGCTGAACACAAGCCAATACAAACCGTGGCAGGGCTCACTGGCTTGGTCTCTGTGTCATAACCTATTAGTAACACCTCCACAAAAGCCCAAGTGTAAAGGAGAAGGCAGTTTGTGGTGCCGGTCACAGTTTAATCACTCCTTGTCAGGAAGCAACAACAGACTGGCTGATCCATGACCTCTGACCCCCGGAGGTTTCTATTTAGCTGCCATTCAGAAAAGATCCCCCCGCCCCCCATTTCCAAAACCCAAACATCCCCTGCATTGCTAAAAGCAACCGAAAGCTTTCTCACACCGCACAGGCTACATTTTCAGCTGATATTGTAACTAAACACAATTGGTGGATAAGGGAACGTTCTTTTTGCTAATGGCAGCAAATGATTTTGTCTGATAAACGTCCTCTGACCTGCGTCCACTCAAACCTCCAAACTAAAGGAGGGAGGGAGGAAGGAGGGAATGAGAGCGAGGGAAGGCGTGAGAGATGGACGGAATTGAAGGAGGTAAGACGGAAGGGAGGGAGAGAGGGATGGAGGAGGGGAGGCAGGGAGGGAGGGAGGGATGGCCACTGGCCAATCTGAGTCCTAAACGTGAGGCGGCGACCTGAGCTTGCCCAGGGGGCTGAGGGAGAGGGCGGGGAGGGGGTGGGGCTCCCTCTCCTCTGCTCCGTCATGATATGATGAGTTGTCACCACAGCTAGCGTGGCGCTAATGAGCTGTGGTGGAGAGACAGAGAGAGGGGCAGCGTGATGGATCGGGACCCTTGCACGCCCACAAATTCCAAAGCAAGCGGAAAATGCTGCCTGAGCACCCAGCACATCCGTGCCCCCACTAGCTGGTAGCAGAGCCTGCCCAACGCCTTGGGTGTGTGTGTGTGTGTGTGTGTGTGTGTGTGTGTGTGTGTGTGTGTGTGTGTGTGTGTGTGTGTGTGTGTGTGTGTGCTGACACAGACACAGTCAGTATGCGTGACAGTGTGTATGACCATGGATCTGACTGTGTGTATGTGTGTACACAAAGCCTATTTGATAAGCTCCACTGAAAAACAAAACAAAACAAAAAAACACATACAAACTGTGTCATCAGCGATATGAAGGATGGTTCTGCGGTGAAACCTATTTACACACAGGAACCCTGCGCCCCCCCCCCCCCCCCCCCCCCACAGGAAACCCCTTTAAAAAGGGTCCTGAAACCCATCCCCAAGAAACACCTAAAATACTCCCAATTCTGTTACCTTTGACCGCCATTGGTCACGCCGCCTGACCAATGGATGTGGAGAAGTGACTAGAGCTACACTTGCACGGTGTTCGACAGGGAATACGACCAGTATTTCCATTTTCATGAGTGAGGGGATGGTGGTTCAGATACTGAGGAGATGATGAGTTTTCTGCTAAACAGACAAACAGACAGACAGAGAGAGAGAGGGAGAGAGAGAGAGAGAGAGAGAGAGAGAGAGAGAGAGGGAGAAGGAGAGAGAGAGAGAGAGAGAGAGAGAGAGAGAGAGAGAGAGAGAGAGAGAGAGAGAGAGAGAGAGAGAGAGAGAGAGAGAGAGAGAGAGAGAGAGAGAGAGAGAGAGAGAGAGAGAGAGAGAGACCCCTATGAGGGGGGAGAGGGGGACCCCGGGGACGGCAGTGTATTTAAAAGTTAATCTATTCACTTTGCTGCTGTGACACGCAGACCGCTTGATCAGAGGGCAGAACAAAAAACCCCGCAACGCGGCCCAGTCCCGGGTCCTTACGAGCACTCGGCGCGCCCTTTACCTCCGCTGCTCATCTTTGATAGTCGGCACTTCAAATGGAATCGCAGAAATGACACAATACCGCGTCTCCCCGGTAAATACGCCCGTGCGCAAATTGATTAAATACGGAGTGGTATTTGGTGGAAATAGTTGTATATTGTGCAGCGCAAATCGACTCGTGTGTGTGTGTGTGTGTGTGTGTGTGTGTGCGGGCTTGTTGAAGTTTTCTTTATTTCCTTTTAATATAAGCAGCCTCTTGAGCTGCCATACCTGTATTAAAGCGGTATTAAAGAGGCTTCTGGAAGAGACCGAGGTGCTGTTGAGAGCGAGGCTGAATTCTGCCTTTTGAAATGCAATCAGGGCTTCAGAATTTCAGTTGAAAGCGAGGCAATTACGATTTTGAATTGGATCGCAACGCGTACAAAGAAATATGTTAATCTGCTAAGGTTATTGAATTCTTATTTTACATTTCATGGTTAAGACATGAGCCCGATAGGAATAAATAAAAAGTAATTCCCAAACCACGGTGAATAGATTCAAATGATTCCAATGTGTTGTTTGTATAAAACGACACGTATGGAGACAGCAACAGTTTTAAAGTAACGTAAACACATCCTGTGGTGTGAAGAGGTGAGAGAATAGTCGTCACCTAGAACATCACCCAACATAAACATTATTCAGGTGTGAACACAAACATCCACAAACCTGTTTATGGTGTCTGTTGTAATCTATCTAATATCTCCTTGTGTGGCAAACAGCTAATGGTTAGCATTAGAAACAGCTGACATGATGAGAGCTCTGTTGATAACCTCAGCACATAACACAAGCGATATGTCACAACAAGCTGATCTCAGGCTAATGCTAGCACCCCACTGCTAACACAGAAAACTAGTTGAGGAAGTACCAGAGACACACAAAGGACGAGAGAGAGAGAGAGAGAGAGAGAGAGAGAGAGAGAGAGAGAGAGAGAGAGAGAGAGAGAGAGAAAAGAAACCCCCCCCAACAGCTGGATTAGAGAGCCAGGGGTCTACTCTCCACCAGCCCTGATGGAGCTCCATCCCTGGGGTACATGACCCTACTCACCCCCAGTACCCTTCAAGCCTCCTCCTCCACCTGATACCGCAGCCTCCTGACTTCCTACAAACCCCTGCTCCTCTTTTCTCTGTGTTCACATGCATGCGTCTTGAATAAACACACACTTACACACACACCATCCCTACCACCCATACTTTAAAAAGGAGAGCAACCCCCCCCAGAATCCTTCACTCCAACCAGGCTAGCTGCTAACTCCAACGTCTTTCATCGTTGTAAGGGACAAACAAGCAGAAAGCAAACGATGCGAGTGAGGAGAGAGAGAAAGTGAGAGACAAAGTGTGGGGGGAAAGAAAGTAAAGGGAACTACTGTGAGAGTCCGTGTGCATGGAAGCAGACTTCCCAGCAGTTCCAGAGAAAACGCACACACAAACAAAATGCTCAAATCCCAACTGTAGATAGAAAGCAGATGTGGGCGAGCCTGTGTGTTTGGTGGAATAATGTGTTGCTGTGTGTGTGGGCTCCCTACTGCCTCCAGGGTGCCCAGAGTACAACTACCAGGCTTGAAACGCCTCTGATCCACGGCAGAGAGAGCAAGGCACAAGGCTAAAGGTGGAGAGAGAGACAGAGAGAGAGAGAGATGAGCAAAGGGGATAGGTCGAAAGAAATAAAAGAAAGAGAAAGACAGAAAAAGAAAGAAAGAAACTTCAAAACGGCATCCACAAAGAGAGAGGGCAGGTGCTCCAAAGAGTGGCCAACAGTCACTTATTGGTGTTGAGAGAGTGTGTGTGTGTTTAGTTAGTGGGGGGGGGGGGGGGGGGGGGGGGTCTGCCCATTGACATGGACTTGGCATCTACTCTGAGTTGTTGCGCCCCCCACCCCCACCTCTCTCTGTTGCAATGTCGATCACCACACACACACACACACACACACACACACACACACACACACACACACACACACACACACACACACACACACACGGAAGCACAGATATATTCAGGAGGCGTTCCGAGTGTCGCTTTGTTTTATGTTAATTACATGCATGGCTATAATTGATGAAGTAATTTGGATAATTCTTTGCACTTTTTTTTCATCACAATGTTTTCATAAATTAAGCTTTCAAGCAAGAAGATTGAAATATAAAATGTAATGCATATTGTCTTACTTCTAATTCTACAAATGTTATCCTTTCAATGTTTTGATTTAAAGGATGACAGTAGGGTAGTAAATAGTAGGGAAAATATCAAACAAAAAATCCCTTTCTGATAATAGATTTGCTAATGAAATATGTGCGAATTATATTGAATTTATGTATTTTATAACGAATTATAAATATATAGCTCTTTTTTTACAGGTTATTACATATTCACTGGAGAATAACAGCTATGTTGAATTTAAAAGACTGACAAAATACTAGCTAACGATTTATAATTTTTTTTAGATTTGAAACATATTTCAAAAACAATTTAATCGTCAAAGCTAACAAAAATGAAAAGGATGATTATTATTTACTATTATTATTATTATTTATTATTACTATTCCTCAGCTTCAGTTAAACATTTAGACAGTTAAAAAAGTATTTCAACCTGACAGGTTACCAGCAAACACAGTGACCTTTTTAACCTTTTTTCTTCACACCTTTTTTCCCCGTTTTTCTTTCTCTCCCTCTCCATCTCTCTCTATCCTCTCATCCATCTCCTCAACTCTCTCCCTCTCCCTCTCTCCCCCCCCTCTCTCCCTCTCTCTGTCTCGCCGAGCGCCGTCTCCTCTCCTCTGGGCCGCCAGTCGGGGCCCGGGGCCCTGAAAGCCAAAACAAAGGCGGGGAGAATGTGCTTTACACGGCAGGGACAATAGCGTCGCGACCAGTAAAAGACTTCTGACAAGGTGCTGGCTAATTGCCTTCCCCTCCCTCCATTCACCCTCCACGCCACACTCCCGCCAGCTCCCTTTGTCCCGCGTGCACCTCCCTTTGTCCCGCGTCTTACTTCCCTGAGTAAACTGCCGGGCCGCCATGCCGTGACGGACAGCTCCCTATCACGCGCACACAATGCACGCCAACAAACGCAAAAGAAAACTTAAGCAGAGAGGGTCAGCGCTCCAGCGTCTCTGGCGCATCGCGCGACACGGCGGCGAAAGCAAAACTCCACTGACGGGAACGGTAGAAAAGCGGATGTCCAATAAAATAAATTGCAACCCGAATTATCAGAGAACCAAAGCTAATCCTATTTATGTTTTCTTTCGATTCATTGACATTGAAATAATAAATCAAAAAGGCTGGACATTAACTAGAAAATATTGTAAATTCAATGCCAACATCAAACCTAGTAATAAAGTTTCCCTGATACGAATTTACAGAATTCATATAAATGTGTATGCATAACTATATTCATAATTGATAGAAAACACTAATAATGAATGTACATTTATAAAAAATAAACAATACAATTATACAATGGAATTTATATTATATTGACAGTACAAATAATATAAATACAAATGTATGATTTGTTTTAAATATTAACCTGCATGTAAAAATAAATGCATAAAATAGCAAGTGCAATGAATAACAACAAGGATATAATTTGCAATCAAAGCTAAATTAAAGCTGCTTATAAATTCTGATAATTTTCTAATAAAAATGCCAATGATTACTTGTAATATTGCCGTATTTTAATAAAATTAAATGATACTTAGTTTGATGTACTAATACAATACATGCCTGTCAGCCTTCCCAGACAAAGCAATCAAACACTGCCTTTCATTATCAAAATTGTCACTGTCACTTAGCAACATAAGTATTATAAATCACCAAAAAGAGATCCCAGAATTAAAACACTGCAAACAATTAATTACAATAAATTGTATAAAAGCTAAACATGGTCAGAAAACAAAGCAAGGATGACATTGAAAAGGTTTAAAGAGTCTTACCATTTAAAAGAGCTTTATAAGTGCTGCTGCTCTGTTCCTGGTTAAAACAAGCATGCTGGCATTCAGGGTAGCGCACAGACTCCAAGATGACTCCCACCACCCTGTCATCCACTAAGCCACTGGGGGGCAGCACCACATCTGCGGCAGCCCCCCTCGCTACACTCTCGATGTCTGAAGCCGATAAGACCGCGGCCGGCGCTAAGAGCCGCGATGAGCCCGATGGCGACCCAGCGATGGAGAGCCATGTCCCGGAACACAAGAGGCCGTCACCGTGGTGAGGTAGCGTTACCGGCGGCCAGACCTGAGCACTTCTCTCTCTCAGCCCACTCAATAACCGTCCAACACACACAGTCGATCAGGCGGATACACACTCCTGCACTTCCCGTACATGGGCGCCTCTCTCTCGGATGCCCATCTTCATATCCCCCCCTAATCAGCTCTTTTGTGTCCATCTCTCTCCGTCTTTGAGAAGTTGAAAGAGCAGGAGAGGGAGAGGGAGAGACTTGTTTGCCCGGGCGTCTTGGCAGAGACAGAGGTTGTGGAGAGCCGTGTATAGGAGTTGCTCTAACTTGGCTCAACTCGAGCAGCAGGGTGCCTCTCGTCGTGTCACTAATCCCCAAAACTAGCCGCGCTCCATTCACCACCAGTCACACCGAATTAAACGCAGAATTCCCAAAAACACAAACACTGCGCGGAAAAAAGTTTCCAGCGAAAAACAAAAAAGGGTCATAGAAATAAATCCGATCAGGGGGCAAAGGGTTTGGAGGTACCGTGGCCGCGTGGCCCCCTTTAGGTCCTCCTCAGCGCCTTGCGTTTAAGACCTAGGAACCCCGGAAAATTCAACCGACAAAAAAGGAAATAATCTTTTTTTCACAAAAAGAGTCAACTGTCAAAGTAGTTGCGCTTAAATCGCCTGAAAATCTGCCTGGACACTCTCTAATGACAAGCGTGAGCGGAAAATCAAAATCCCCCAACTCCAACGTCAAACTGCCAAATATCTCAGCCATTAACGATAGCTAAAAAAAAACAACAACCAGAAATGTTAATAAATGTAAACACGACCTTTTCTGGAGAGCTGGCGATAGAAAATTCAAGCCAGCCAACTGGAGAACTGGTGAGTGGAAGCCCACTCTTAAAGCCATGATCCGACCATCCACTATACCACCGCTGTGAGCCTTTCAAAAAACACACTATTGATCTTCAAATGGCAATAATTGAAAAGATCAAAAAAGATTAAACAAAAAAAATCAAGAATGTACTGACTTACCATGTTATGTTCCTTCTTTTTTTTTTTTGCTGCAAGTTCTTTTTGTTTAAACAAAAAAAAAACTGCTCCCTTAACAGTGCTGCATTGAATGTGTCAAATTTTTGGTGGTGGTCTCTGATCGTATTACTTCCACAGTCCTGGCTTCCAATGCGTCTGAACTTTTTCCCCCTCTTTTATTTTGTTTGTGGTACCTAGTCTTTTCTTCCCCTGCTTAAGACTTTAAAAGGCTTCAGCTCAGCAAAGCAGCACAAATTATCCTGCCACCTTGCGCTACTCTGATGCTTTGGCCGCTAACTTTGGAGGCCCTTTACCACTGCATCAAAATTAGCATTGTCAAAGCAGTTAATGAATATTAATATTGTATTTGTCATTGGAGCTGGCCCATTGCTGAACTCCAAGTCATCCATCAGGGACAAGATTAAGCACACAATTATTTCTGACTGACAGGGACCAAATCTGGAAGTTTTTTTTTTTTCTCCAACAATTTAAAGAAAAAGACACAACATCATCTTAAGGTACTTCCCATGGGACCGGACAAGATTAATACACTTTTAATGAAGCAAGATCTCTTTCTTTCTACGCAAGCAAGGACAATTCTTAGGGAGGAAAAAGAGGTGAATATATAGAGTTATTATGACTCACATTTTATTATTTAGGATTTCTTTAAGGGTTGAAAAACCTATTTGCCAAGACTTCTGTTGACATCCCTTAAAAATCTATATTTAAAGACCGCTCTTTTTCAGTTTTTAATAGATTACAAAGGAATTATTCTCCTTGATATAAAAAAAAGGGAGCTAGAGAAGGTCTGGATTTTCATCGGATCTTTCCGGGAACGGAAGAGAATTAAAACACAACAGGAGTCGCAGTTTGAATATTACCGCCACTAAATGTGACATGAGACCTCGAAGCAGCCACAGAAAAACCTCTGGTCCCGCCGTGATCTCGGCGAAGCCCCGCAAAGAGCCCAGCGCTGCAGACCACACACACAGCCCTCCCTCCCACCGCCAGCACCATGCGCGACACTATAACCACCCGCAACACCATCACCACCCACGACCGATGGAGCTTTTCAGGCCGTTCAAACAGCTTCCTTCCCCCCTGCAAGTTTACCACCTTGTCCCTGCACAACTGCTTCAGAAACAACCATGAAGCTTTTTTCATTTCACCAGATAACCACGGCTTCATTTCCAGATTTTTCCCCATCCTCACACCAAACTCCCCCCTGACAATACAATTCAGCCCAGTGCACTGCACAATTTAATTTGACTTTGCAACAAAAGAAAGGTTCCAGTTGAATTAATTCTGTGTATTTTTTTTTATAAAAAGACTTAAAAATGTGTGCATTATTATTCACCAAAAACTGCATCCTTACCTCTGCCTCTTTTGGGAAATTAAACAGATAGCAAGCCATCTAAACTCCTCTTTATCCCCACAGCACAGCAGGGGGCTTTGCATACTTTAGAAAAGCTAAAGAAAGAGAGCACTCCAAAACATCAATTTGACGTCTTCTCAGATAGTTTAAGCGAGGAAGACGGCGGTGGCGCACGCTGCCCGTTCCACTCCGCTACGATCTGCTGACGGTCTCCCTCTGATCCCCCCCCTCGCACTCGCTAACACCAAATTAAAAACTTATTTAGGCCCTGGGAAGAAATGCACCGTTTCTGTCCCCCAAACACACAATTAAAAGAGGGAAAGTGAAGGGCGTGAGGGGGGCGGCGGGGTGGGGTGCAGAGTAGAAATAACAGATGTGGGGTAAGGGCGCTGGCGGTGAATCGGGGGAGTCAGGGGGGGGGGGGGGGGGGGTCAAGCTGTGGCTTCACCTTGGAGCGGCGAGCTCCCCGTCGACCACCCCGCTGGAGCGCTAATACCATTAGCAACCCTCAGATGGACAAACTAAATTGGCTTTTTGTTCCGCAGACGGCAGCGCAGCCTCACCAGCAGCCTGGGTGCCACAGTTTCCCATACAGATGGTGCCGATGTATTCTTTTCACCCCGGTGCAAAGCACGGCCGATCGAACGCCGCGCCCCCCGCCGCCGCCCGTCCCCGCCTCGGAAAAGGCGCCGACGGCATCGCCCGCATTGGACTTTTTACTTGTGTGTAACTGCTGTTGATTCATACAACTGTGCACATTTTCTATTATTGGATATTGAGAATAGAACATCTTGAATGTCATTGAATTGGTCGATTTTGTCTTTCAAATGTAAATTACAAACGTTTTCTAAATTTACTTTTCTTTTACTATTAAAGATGCAAAAACATTGATATTAAAATAGCCATTTATCCTTAATCAGTAAAATTATAATTACTTTGTCTTCAATTTGCAGTTGAATGAATTCAATTCCATGTAATAAAAAAAACTAATCACAAACTGGGTATCATAATAATTTCAGCATTTCCGTAATTATATGTTTACATAGAAATGTGTTTTTTTATTTTATAAATATCAGTATGTTTGTTTTATAATATGTGTGATCTAAACAATAAAATTAAATAACAAAAAAATATTGTTTAACCATTTTAAATAGGAAACGTAATCCATTCATGGGCAAAAGAATGAAGTTATTTTCCTTGAATAAATCCTCTCTAAATGACAAGACAAGCAAACGCACAGATCACAAATTGGTTTGTTGCGAATAGTCAAGCAAAACCAAAAGCATCCACCACTGTTAATTCAAGTTGGAGCCTAAACAGGTGTCATTTAGAGAGGAGTCGAGAGGAGATGGAGATGAGGACAGAGGAAAGGATGGAAGAGGAGAGGAAAAGAGAAGGAGATAAGTGGTGAGGGGAGAAGAGGAGATGGGGAGAAGAGAGGTAAGAAGAGGAGAGAGGAAAGGAGAGGAGAAGAGGAGAGAGGAGAGGAAGCGGCCGTGTGTCCCAGCGTGATCACATCTGCGTTGGTATCAAATTAACTCGGGGACTTTGAAACTTATTGATCCGCTATTAAGACACTGGTGAACTTAATGAATTGAGTGCTGTAGGTGACTGTGGGACTTCAAAGTCTCGTGGCAGCCACATAAAACAACCACTTTGATCCGGGCTCCGCTCCTCGGGTCTGGAGAGCACGGCTTTCTTTCTTTACCAAAACCCCCACAATCGCACTCCTCTTTTCCCTCCCGCTCTGTCACCCGAGGCCCGGGTGCCTTCCGCTCTCTCCCTCTCGCATCACTCAGAATTAGAAACCAAAAACACATTGTTCCAGCCCGACACCTCCAGAGAAACGACGAAATAAATAGCGAAATGCAGTCGTTTACAGTGGTGCAGTCCTCTCTTTGGATTAGCACAAAAAGATACAAACAACACACACACTCTCCCAAGACACACACACACACACACACACACACACACACACACACACACACACACACACACACACACACACACACACACACAATGTGTTAGGGCTCCAGAACACAGCTATGTGTCTCTCTCTCTCATATATATATATATATATATTGGCATTTACATTGTGTTTAGATAAGAAAGGGATTCTTCATGGCAAATGCAGCATGTAATAGGACGGGGATGAGAAAGACAAAGCAGGGCTGGGAGATAAGGCTGCTATTGTGTGGAGCACACAGCGCCTCTCTTCCTCTAGGCTCCTCTCTACCCACTAACCTCGTCTACTACGGCCTGCCAATCATACCTGACATTCTCCTCTTGCTCTCTTCTCCATCGCTCTCTCTCTCTCTCTCTCTCTCTCTCTCTCTCTCGGTTTTCTCTTTGTGCCACTGGGTGGAGGTAGTCAGTAATGTTTGCAGCCCCGCTGTAATCAACTCACTGAAACCAATCACAACTGGCCCACATGGGTGCACATATGAGCGCAGATGCGCGCACACACACACACACACACACACACACATACACACACACGCACGTACACACACACAAGCATGCAAACACACACACACACAGACTTTTCACCAGCCAAACAGTCTACACGGGACACAATAAAGAATAAAAGACATAAAACAAGAGAATTGAAGATAATCAAATAATTTAAGAAGCTAAACAAATTCCTGCTTTCGGATTCCTGGTCCCTTGTGTTAGAGGACGGCTCCTGTGATACACAAGGGCCCGTACTACTGCACGGCCTCCGGTTTCAGGCCGGCCTGCAGAATTGATTTCCGCAGGATCCTCTGTAAACACAAGGGTAACAGGAGCCCAGGAGCCCTCTCTCCCTCTCTCAACCGCACGGCGGCCCGACAAGAGACGACGTTCATAAATATTAACGGCTAAATTAATAATCTCCAACACTTCGTTTACTCCCAGGATCTGGAGTGTGTGAGTGTGTGTGTGTGTGTGTGTGTGTGTGTGTGTGTGTGTGTGTGAGAGTGAGTGAGTGAGAGAGAGTGTGTTTAATTGTTGTTTCATTAAGTGTTTAATTAAGAGGGGTAAAACTGATGACAAAAGAGACAGTTGAAACATTGGATGTGTTGTGTATTTATTGGGGAGGGAGGGAAGGCAAAAGGCTTAGAAATGTGTTTCCAGCGGCAAGTCTGGAAAGAAAACACACCTCCCACACCGTCACTTCCTGTTCGGAGCGTCACAACTTCCTTCTGTTTGAGAAGGAACCATTCGAGTGGTATGGAAATATAAATACAACTATGTGCGCTAGTACAAAAATGTATAAATATATGAAATAATACAACAAATTAGTATCCATTTAAATGATCGCGAGTTAATCCGCAGGTAGACTGATATTTCTTCTGTCTAAATATAAATTTCAGCAAACAATTAAATGCCACCCATTTCTCCTTCACTCTTGAACTGTTTTTGACTTTATTTTGGTGGGAATAATCTTGTGTGTGTGTGTGTGTGTGTGTGTGTGTGTGTGTGTAGGCCTCACATTGCCTTGAGTCGGTGTCAAACCCCAGCTCCTCCACTCCCACAATAGAGGAGAGAGGAACAGAGCCTGCGGCACGCCTCCCTTCTCCCTCCTCAGCACAGATCCACTATCCACGGATACCACACACACACACCTATATATCTATCTATCTCTATCTAACAGACATATCCTACACACACACACACCTATATATCTATATATCTCTATCTAACAGACATATCCTACACACACACACACCTATATATCTATCTCTATCTAACAGACATATCCCACACACATAAATATATATATATATATATCCAACACAGATAAATCCCCCCACACACACACACCTATATATCTATCCAACACAGATATATCCTCCCCACACACCAATATATCTATCTCTATCTAACAGACATATCCTACACACACACCTATAATATCTATCTCTACCTAACAGAGATATACCACACACACACCTATATATCTATCTCTATCTAACAGACATATCCCCCCCCACACACACACACACACACACACAAATACACACACACAAATATCTATCTATCTCTATCCAACACAGATATATTCCCCCCCACACACACACACACCTATACTTCTATCTTTATCCAACAGAGATATATACCAGACACAAATGCCTATATATATATATTAACTATATTTGAATTTCTTTCCAACACAGCTACCACACACCCTATGAAGATGTGCTATAATAATAGATTTTTATCTTTGCATTCTCTATTTCATTCTGTTTTGCATATTATTTATATATATATAGTTCTCTATTTATATATTCATAATATATTTTGTATTTGTGCCCATACACAAAGTATGTGAAATTGTGCCGTTAAAAAAACATGGACATCACAGAGAGAGAGAGAGAGAGAGAGAGAGAGAGAGAGAGAGAGAGAGAGAGAGAGAGAGACAGAGAAACAGAGAGAGACAGAGAGAGAGAGAGAGAGAGACAGAGAGAGAGAGAGAGACAGAGAGAGAGAGAGCGAGATAGAGAGACAGAGAAACAGAGAGACAGAGAGAGACAGAGAGAGAGAGAGAGAGAGACAGAGAGACAGAGAGAGAGAGACAGAGAAACAGAGAGACAGAGAGAGACAGAGAGAGAGAGAGAGAGACAGCGAGACAGAGACAGAGAGAGACAGAGAGAGAGAGAGCGAGAGAGAGAGAGACAGAGAGAGAGAGAGACAGAGAAACAGAGAGAGACAGAGAGAGAGAGAGAGAGAGACAGAGAGAGAGAGAGAGACAGAGAGAGAGAGAGACAGAGAGAGAGAGACAGAGAAACAGAGAGAGACAGAGAGAGAGAGAGAGAGAGACAGAGAGACAGAGAGAGAGAGACAGAGAAACAGAGAGACAGAGAGAGAGAAACAGAGAGACAGAGAGAGACAGCGAGACAGAGACAGAGAGAGACAGCGAGACAGAGACAGAGAGAGACAGAGAGAGAGAGCGAGAGAGAGAGCGAGAGAGAGAGAGACAGAGAGAGAGAGAACATAAAGGAGGAGAGGATGGTGGTGATGATGACGATGAGGTGGAGAGCGTGCGGCGGAGGAGGAGGAGGAGGAGGAGGAGGAGGAGGAGGAGGAGGAGGAGAGGAAGAAAAAAGGGAGCCCTGTGCCAGGAGCGCGTAAAGAGAAACCTTCACCAATTAGTGAGGAGACGCGTGGCGAGGGACTTGGCGGCGGCGGCGGCCCTGCTGGCAGAGCTGTCATGGCGGTGGGATTGATCAACCGTCCTGCTACTTCTAATGGCATGTTGTCACCAAACCACCGCCGCAGGGAGCCACCTGCATCTCTCGGCCCGCACGCACGCGCACACACACGCATGTACGTCTGTGTGTGCGTGCGTGTTAAAGATAGCATCGTAGGCACTGCTACAGCAGCCATACCTATTCTGTGCTCTAACATATACCTTTTACTTGCAATGTGAAACATAGGACCCCGGGAACAACACACACACACACACACACACACACACACACACACACACACACACACACACACACACACACACACACACACACACACACACACACACACACACACACACACACACACACACACACACACACACACACACACACCAGATGCGGTCGGTGTGTGTTATCTGTGAGGTTAAGAATAAGCAATGTGGTGTTGAATTGCTCTGTATTCATACAAAGCACTGCCCACCTATTGTAGAATCCCAACACAAAGACAACAAACAAAAATAACCAGTTTAATTTTATATATATATATATAGGCTTGGTCTGTGAGAATAAAAGAATAGTTAGCCTACATGCATTTATGGATAATTTACGTTTTAATAATGATATTTTTGTTAAATGAAAATATATTTTGGCTAGAAAGTATGTTTTTTTTAGGACTATTTTATCTTGATCATTGACATTTGGTAATTGATTCACAGGATAAACTATTTTGATTCTATTCTATCAACTGAAAGGCGTCGAATTTGACAACGGCTGGTTTTCTGTGAATGAAAATACCCGCTGAACAATGGAACAATTGCGACGTGCGAAAATATTATGCGAGATAAGAAATCAGTATTTACAACAAAAAACGAAATCCTTCTAAACAAAAACAAATTAGCCTTATTTTTATCGTAATGTATCAAAAATACCTGAAAAACCAACAACCAACGAATAACACACAAAAGCCTCGCTTCGTTCAGCGTTTGCAGTGGCACGTCGGCTTCGCCAACAATAAAAAGTCAAATAAAAGTTACAGAACTTCGGAGTTCAAGGTAGCGCCGGCTACTTTGAGTGTGTGTCACGTACGGTTAACCTTTTTATCGGGTCCGCCTGTGGTCTCATCAGTCGATGAAATTCTTAGCCTGCGGCGGCGGCTTAGCCGAGGGACACGGACCAATAGAAAAATATTTCATTGTGTTAGCATTTCAAATGACGAGTGAAGGGTGGCGAGGAGGGCATTTGGAGGGGTGGCGGGGGGCGGGGGGGACGACTCTAACCGATCATTGCCAGCGGAATTAATTGCCTATTCTGAGAATAATGTCCCTTACCCACGATCCTCGGAGGGTCGAACGCAAGCGAAGGCTAGTTTTTTTATTTTTATTCCCCCGGTGTCTTCAAAAAGAAGAGCGCTTAGGGGTACTGGCCGTATTAGGGGTTTAGCCCGGCCCCCTTGAGGCCAGCAACAACACAATCAGAAGCGCTGAACCAAACTCGACTAATCCACACCCTAATTAAAAACCGCGGATCCCAATCGCACCTCGCCTTCGTGATCACGAATCGACCGTAGAACACTTTTGAAGAAGCGTAAAGAAACTTTCACCTAGCGACCGCCAAAAAAAAAAAAAAACGAAAACAAAGAAAATCCGAAACAAGCTAACGCGGCTAGGTTTAGCTGGCGGCGTTCGATAAATGGCTCAAGCTGGAAGCAAGCGAACGGCAGCGCTTCTATCCCTTTATTTCAGGGGATTTAAGTTCAGGCTCCGTTACACATCACCCAAGCGCGTGCAATGACCCCGACGGTTATCGGTGCATCTTTTAGCCATATCTTAATCTAACCTTTATAGGGAGCTCTGGAGCCTTTCAAACTCAAAACACCATTAACAACGACTATTGTCTGCCGCCATGGAGGAGGCTGCTTGGAGGGACCAGGCCAACGAATGGCTTAGCCCCAGCAGGGGTAGGAACCCTCTGGAAAAACAGATGCTCAACACCAGTGGAAAAGAAAACAAAACCAAACTAAGGAAGGGGAGAAAAAGACACGTCTAAAGAAAATACTAAAAGCGAGGAGGGAGAAGGAATGAGGATCGGGAGGGGTGCAGCATCCGAAATGCTCCATCTCTCCATATTGACTGCTATAGTCCTATTGCATTGCTAGGTGTCGATTTCATCCCTTGGTTGACAGACGGGAAAACTCGCAGCGGTCCAGATGACACGCCTCTGCTGCGCTCATTGTGAATTCAGTCAACGAAGTCATTCTTATTAACTTCCGCGCCGGTTCACACATGACATTTTCTTCAATTTTCTCCCCGACATCAAAAACATCAATTAGCAACTGGAAAATGGGAAAGAGCGAATGACGGAGTCCGATAACACCGGCGTATTTGAAGCCGAGGGTGAATCTATTCTCCGGTTTTGAATGTGTTCATTACAATTGCTTTTTCAAAGAAGACCTCCAAATAGCAATGAAATTTAATTTATCTCCTAGAAATGTCCAGAAATTGTTTTTCCCCCCCACTCTCCGTTTTTTTTTTAATCCGCCTATCTCCCAGCCCCAGTGGGTGAACAAAGCCGAGCGTCACTGTGTTTTCTTCAGTTTCAACTCCAATAGAAGTTGAAACTGTCTATTCTAACCTCAAATACAAACCCCCAAAATGACAGATTTGGTTCCCACAAAAGGAGCGCAGGATTTCTTAACGATAGAAGAAAAAAGATTAAGTATTATGTCACCGTCGTTACATTTTTTTAACAAAACAACGATACCAAGGAGACAAATGAAACATCGAGAATATAATCATCTTTATCAGTTTTATCTGGATATAAAAGGGCTTCATTGGTTTACAGAAAAAAATATAGCTTGTTTAATATTTGTTCTGTTTATATACAAGTATATTATTTATAGGTTCCACTGAAAAAACCTAAACTCATTCATTACCTCATCATCACAAACTGTTCCAAATCAAATAAGTCCTTAACAGAACAAAATAACTGTTATTTATCAATTGTGAACATTTAATTGAAAATTTAATTAAGGGCTTATAAATACTTTTTTCTATATCAGTTCTTAATGAAAGGACAAAAAAACAAATTAGTTAAGTGTGCTTTAAGCAATCGTCTTAACATTTTTGCCAAAGATTAACAGCATCTGGTGGTACGAAATACGCAGGAAAAAAATTGCCCTTTCTCATCCATTTTCTCTCCTGTCTCATTGATCATTTCCTGTGATTCAACATTACGCACTTCATCAAAATGTGAAACACAAACCAGCACATTAATGCAGCTCTCACGACTCGAATCGTCTACCGCCCATCACCGGCAAACATGTAACCCAATAAACCTTAACCTTTAAGTAAAAGCCTTTCCTTTTTCTGCCAATACCCAAACATTGTCAGGCGGCTTCCTAGTGCTTGAGTTACAACTCCGAGGGGGCGAGGAAGAGGCAAGTTTGTCTGCAGAAACAAGCCTGTAATGCGGGTAGGAGGGGGGGGGGGGGGGGGGGGGGGGGGGAGAGTGGACGGTCACACGGTGAGCCACCCGGCTCACATTTCTCCGGCTCATTGATTCCTGATCTTTTGAGACATTATTTAGTTGCTTTTTATTTTACTTGCCTGTCTTTTTCCCCATGTCACAAAGGACACGGGTTGTCCAAACATGTGATGGCGGCAGTATCTACTAACTGTCAAGAAGCGGCCCATTCCCGGCACTGCAGCGGCCGAAAGCTCAGACGCAGTGCCGAGAATCGGCGGGATGGAAATACGGCTCTTTATAATGGGGGATAATCAGATTTCGGAGGGCGTTTCTCCCTCAGAGCTCGAGGGGGTGGCTGGGTGGCTCGGAGCGATAGCAGGGCGATGTAACCAATACACTTATTTTAGGCCGGAATACGCACCCTGGCCATTTTAATCACTGTTGCCCGTTACGGTACCGGCAAGGACAGAACAAGATCTAATTTCTAAAGGTGAAAAATCTATTATTAATAGAATAAATATTACCAAGAATATGGGTATAACTAAAAGGCCACTTTTCTTATGTTACCTGTTATTTAAAGAGCTTTTGCTGAGGAAGGTCGGGAAACAATGGGTTTGACGAATAATTCTGACACTCTGGATAAAATAGTCGGCTGAATGATGGAATGTAAAGAGATGTAAATGCAGAGCGAAAGACTTTGCTTTCCTACTCAAAGCATCACAATGATGGAGAAGACAAAGCAACGTATTAGTTTAACGTAACAAATGCTTCGTCCTAAAGCCTTGGTGGTTGTTGAAGGCTGAAAGGCGGACGGTGATAAATACCATTAAACAGAGATGCAATCGTCTTTTACTGCCTGGTTTTTAGATTACGTCCATTAGAAAACAGTCAAATGGTCTCTGCGTGTCTCTCTGTAATTATTCTAATGAGATTGGATGTGTGTGCACATCATTGAAGAATGTGCACAGATTGAGTGACAATGTACACAAAGAACACACAAACGAACGCACACATACATGCTGTGTGGATAAGGCCTTGTGAGGGAAAACAGCCATTAACCCATTAGATCGTTTTTTTAAATAGAGGGATGAAATGAATTAAATATATAAATAATAATCACAAAATGATGCTGGCGCTCGACTGTCATTATTACTAATGTTTCCTCGTTGACACTAATGGACTTTCAATAAGTGTAAAAAGCACGAGTCTCAGGTACACCAGACATAATTCAGCCAAACAAACATACTGCAGGCAAACCAGTCTAAAGCCTCCTCAATGTTATTACCAATGTTGCACTAATAATCAAATCCAATGGCAAATTTGTATTGTTTGGATAAAATGTTAAATGTACAAAATGTATAAAATTGCATTCTTCTTTTTAAATCTTGGACAGAATAATTATATTAATGGTTAATTGTTTTCAAGTACATATCTGTTTTTTTTATTGCAAGTTGAAATAAGAAGCAAAATATGTATTTTCGTTAGAAAAACATTCTTTAAAAAATAACCAACTATGCTTTGTTTGGCTAGTATGAGATCAACTCGTTTTTATGGCTTCATGTTAGGTAAATATTGTTGAACCCCTTGCCAACGCAGGCTTCTACAAAAGCCTTTGGACGGCATTCAAAACAATAGAGTTCATTAACCACATTACCACTAGGATCGTCTTAGCAACTGAATCATTTTAGATATGCTCTAAAGATGTCTAAAAACTATTTTGTGCATTTATACATTTTATTTGATACGTGTCTGTATGTAGTGTACCTTTTTAAATGTCTACAGTGAGGCCAATAAAGTCATATTTTATTATACTCTCCTCATTCATTCCAAGACCATTCATCAAGTTCAGGCGTTTGGAGTAGATCCTTTGATCAGTTGACTGCAATACGGATGGATCCAGACTTTGTGTGTTTGTCCAGTAGGAATGTATGACCACAGCATTAAGGATGTACACAGAAAACCCAGGGGAACGCTGGGACGATCTTCTTCAAATGCAGGCCGTGCCTCAACATCCACCCCGCCTGGACTGTTAGTCTATAAGCCGACGGCGCATTTAGGGTTCCCCGGGTCTGGGCTAGGGGGTCGCGACCCCTCAAGCTCTCTCTCCTGCTTATTTGAGCAACACAAATGTGCCGTCCTGCCTTTTTTTGTCCTCTAGCTCTCTCCGTAATGCCCTTGATGTTTATTCACAGAGTCCGTGGGTGCTTCACGTACACCTCCCAATTACTCGTTTGGAGATTTTCCGAGGGACAGATCTGGGCTTTCATGTCCTGACGTTAGCAGAGGACCGGCCGCTCCTCTGCCTGGAAATTAAGAGTTTTTAACGAGTTGAGCCGAGGTTAATTGGTTTGCCGAGATCTTCTCCCAGTCATGTGCTTCTCTATGAAATTAAGTACATTTCCTGGACTTTCCCCGGACATATCCAATGACAAACACTCCTGCTTAAAACCTCCCCAGACAGGAAGACGGGGCGAGACGGAGGCCCCTCACTTGGTTGTTGTTAGTTTTATTTGTTTGTTTGTTGGCTGGTAAGGCTAGACTTCCTCTCTGTATATCTTACCAATGTTTATAAGATATGCATAAAATATAACATTGATATTAAACATCCAATATAATAATATAATTATATAATTAAGTACTGCAATATATTGCAATAAACCTTTGTTCTGGTTATATTTATTTATTATTAAAATGAGCTCTATATCCACCCACCCACCCACCCACACTGTAACTAACCAAGGGGTTGTTCCCAGCTGGCTTAGTGGGCCCGGGCCTTAGCCCACGATGGCAGTGTCCTGGGTGTAATGTAGGAGAACCCTCCCTCTCCTCCAGACGACTGGAGCTTTCACTGGCCATTAGGGATGACATGTCACCACCACGCAGCCTAACTTAGCTTGTCGTTAACACAGCGCAAACGTGTTCAGGTTAGCCCCATCCTGACCGTTTGATTACGGGTGGACTCTGCGGCACTACGGCTTGCACGCAACGCTAGGCCAACCGTAACGCCACGATCCATCTTCATTTGGAGGGCCCAGCCCCTTCTATTGATGGATAGTTATAATTATGGTCGTAGAAAACACTAAAACCGGCAAGCTGGGACTGTGTGTGTGTCTCTTAATGTCTGGATTCAGTAGGGTGTTACATCAGATACACACTATTAGATCTGGATTATAAATACAAGGGGGAGCAAATGTTGGGTGCCACACACACACACACACACACACACACACACACACACACACACCACACACACACACACACACACACACACACACACACACAATCTTGATATGGCCAGTCAACTCACCAGGCTTTTACAGCATTATGTGCCTGCTGTGCGTACATACACATCAACACATGCAGACACATACTGTTTATACATGCAGACACACCGACGTGGAACCACATAGATACAGACACCAACACAGCTATATGCACTAGCCCCAGTGTAACAGTAAACCACAGACTGTCTTTATTTTCGGCCTATATACCCAGCCTGCTGCCGCGGCCTATATATCTTAATTATGTGCTCTGTCTCTATACCAAGGCGCGGGGGGGGGGAGGCAGCCTGCTATTCGGGCTCCGTTTCAGTAGTAGGCGGTTAAGAAGAGGCCCTGCCAGTCTTTATGGGGCCTTCCACTAAACCAGGAGATCATTACAGGCCTGTTTAACCCTGGACACAGGCTGTTTCTCTCTGTCTCTCGCGCTGTCTGTCTGGGGATGGTGACAACTGCGATACAGAGTCTGAGTATCACGTCCGATTCAGTACAGTTTTCTTTTTTTTATATATGTTGGTGGATGAGGGTTATTATTATATTATATTATTTAGTATTTTTGTGTACAAAACAACATGATGATTGATATCAAGTCTCCCAGACTCGAGAACGATTCCCAACCAGGGGTACATGAGGTTTCAGGGTCTCTATCAAAGAGTTACATTTTGCTTTTAATTATAAAGTAAAAAATCACTGTTCTTTATTACATTTGTTGACTGTTGTTGACTGAATACAATATAAATATACAATGCTACATTAAAGTATAATATTAGTTTCTTTAACTCTAAAATAATAATATTGATCCTACATGACTAAAGTATAATATTAGTTCCTTGAACTGTACAATATTAACGAGGAAGGTAAATGATAACAATATAATATTAGTTCCTAGAACTCTAAAATACTAATAATGATGATGCTAAATGATAAAAGTATAATATTAGTTTTAGAGATCTACACAGGGGAGCAAACTGGTGATGGCCCAAAAAGGTGACAACATTTCTTTGCCAGAAAATAATGAAAATGGTCAATGCGTGGCGCCCAGGCCCCTTCCTATGATTTATGCTACATTTTCTAAACTCTGTCAAAGTGACACATAAAAGCTTGTCAGTGATGTTCAGACCTACTACATGAAGCAGTACTAACAATAAGAAACTCAGTCACATCTATTAGAATTGTAAAATGTATTTTTTACGTGAAATGAAATAAATTTAAAATAAGTTACATACAATACCCCCCCCCCCCCCCCCCACACTCCAGTCCACCCCACCAAAGCACATTACTTGTGCTTTTTTGCCTTTGTCTAGACCCCCCCCCCCCCATATGTTTTTTGCAGATCTACACAATTCCCGTGGATGCCCTATTTGAGGGAATAAAACAGCGAATTTCACCGAAAGGTGACGAGTTTTGCACCCCTGCTACAATACTAATAATGATCAAATGATAAAAGTATAATATTAGTTCCTAGAACCCTACAATATTAATAAGGATACTAAATGATAACAGTATATCAGGTCCTAGAACTCTACAATACTATTGATGGTGCTAAATGATTAGTAATATAATATAATAATATATAATATAATAATATAATTTTAGTTCCCATAGTGATGTAGGGGTACATCAGCCATAGAAGGTTAATCTGCTCTAGCCCATCCAGAAACCCTACAGCAGAGTGCAGCGGCTAGAGGAGGGGGTCTCTAAATAAGTAAACAACTAGGAGGGCGGAGGGATGTTTCAGGGGGCCCCAGCCCTGAGCCGAAGCCAAGCTTCACGTAATAATCTCCCCTTTCTCCTGTCGGCTCACAGCTTTAAGGGTCACAACACACACACACACACACACACACACACACACACACACACACACACACACACACACACACACACACACACACACACACACACACACTGAATGACTCAATCTGGTAACTCTCCATCAGCTGTGCTCGGTGACCCCACCGGAGCCCGTGGTGTGAGCGTGTGTGTGTGTGTGTGTGTGTGTGTGTGAGACCACCTTCCCTGCGCCCGGCTGTGCTGGTGGTAGTTCCGGGCGCACCATTGCTCCCTGTCTATCAGCCAGGAGGTGGTGCTACTGGGGTGAGTGGATATAGCGCTCCTTTGCCCAAGAATGGAGGGTGGTTGGGAGTTACATTTCTGCTTCTTTGACACCTGGAGGTGTGTGCGTACTTCCTGGGAGCCATGTTGTGTTTAGCTGTCACGGGGGGTTTAACGGTGGGGAGAACACCGGGACGTTCACGCTCGGGTGAGGCAGCCGTGCGCGCGCGTGTGTGTGTGTATGTGTGACTACCGCCAGGCCTGTAAGGGCTTGTTCACAGGTCACATGACTCAACGACTGAGGGAGGAATGTGGTCCGCTGAAGTGTACTCCCTCTGCCACACACAGGCAAATATGCACACATATGGAAACACACACAGACACACACACACACACACACACAGACACTCGCAATTACGACCAAACAAATATACAACCATGCAAATACGCTTGGAGAAGAAAACCAAATTCTGCCAACTCCCGCACATTTTGAATTCTTTGACATACTCTTGCACTCTATTAACTTAAAACTCAGAGACGGAAGGAAATCGAGCAAATCAAGCGTGCACGTTCATGCGCTGGCAGACAGGGAGGCATGCGCTTGGCAGGCGGCGCGGATGCTAGCTGGCCTAGCCGGCAGACTACACAGTTTGTTTAGCAACACTCGTCCTGACGATGCCCCAAGGCTGCAATTAAGACCAATTACAGCCTGTCGGTTTTATTAAGAGGCGCACACTGGCCAAGCTCAGGGGCAGCGCGTTGAGAGGCTGGGTGTGTACATGTGTGCTCGTGGGTTTGTATGCATGTGTAGGCATGTGCGCTTGTGTTACTGCATACAAAAGTGTGTGGGCATGTACATGTGCAAGGTGTGTGTGTGTGTGTGTGTGTGTGTGTGTGTGTGTGTGTGTGTGTGTGTGTGTGTGTGTGTGTATAAAGCGGGAGGTGGTGGTGGGGGAAAGGGAAGAAGAAACAGGAGGGAATGCAGAGATTATTCCACTAGTGCTACAGAACCCAGATGGTTTGAGTCTACCTGTTCCAACGTTGCTATTGCGGACGGCTCAAGGACTGCAAAAGGTCATGGTCACATGCCCATATTCCGAGGTTTAGTCACAACAACAACAAAAAATTCTTATGAATCTGATCCATGAGCTTTGCTTTGGCAGGTAAGCGGGCCGTACAATAAAACGCAACAACATCATATATATACTTTTTATTGGTGATGGTTGAGCAGTCACGTTTGCGTCTTCATGTCATCTGTACCTCAACGAGAGCGGGGGCATAAAAGAGCCGACTCATCTATAAATACCCAGTGGCTATGGGTGAATGCAGACATGTGTGGGTGCAGATGTCACAAAGCCTTTTAGGAAGGGGGTGAAGGGGGGTGAAGGGGGGTGAAGGGGCTTGCTCCTTGCTGCGCCCCTCCGACGCTGGCGTGTGAATGAAGCCCCACAGCTGGGAAGGAACAAAACGCGTGCGCGAGAGCCATCTTTCATCAGCAGATCAAATTAAAAAAAAGAAGAAGAGGAAAATGAAATGAATGGCTCGTTTTTCCGCCTTCACAATTAGCCTATTCCGCCGACCCCTTGACAGCCATGTTTACTGATAGCTATCTCTCCCCTCTCTCTTCCCGACACTGCAGCCTGGACACGTTTCAAAAGACCGCTCCTTTTCATCTCCCCTCTCGCTGTGAGGAAATTTGCTCCTTAATGGCTTTCAAAACAGGAAGCGCAGACAACAAAAGTGTGGAGAAGATGAAGAACGACGCCACTATCACTGTCGAGCCCCGCCCCACCCCACCCTCCCACCACACACACACACACACACACACACACACACGCACGCACCCTTTTCAAATCGGCACATCCTTTGCGTGGCAAAGTGCTCCTCCGGCATGCGATGGCATCGGCAGCGGTGCCAACTGCGCCCACGGTGCTGACCGCCAGCTGCAGGCAACGCGACACCGTCTATCTCACCGCTGTGCACACTCCAGCTGAATGGGCGCGTTCCGACGCACATGTTCAAGCCTTGAATGCCATTCAACGCTCACCGCATCAAAAAAAATTCATCCGCCATTGTATTCTTAGATCACAGCTGCTGTGTAATAAAAATAAATAAATTGCTAATAAATAAATAAATAAAGACTAATTACACATTTAAAAATACATTTGTATTAACCAATGGCATGCTGAAAGGGTTAAAGCACCGCTATACTTTAAACGGAATCTACAAGGTACAATATAGACACGGCACTTTGTGGGCTGTTCCTTTAATGACGCTAGTGGTACTGTGTATTGGCTGTTGTGCGAGAAAAGCTCGGCTGAGTCCCCTGCGATGATCGAAGACCAATGGGGCGCCTTGATTTGGTGGCCAATGTCGTTTTGAGTATATCTGCGCCGTTACGGTTGTCGAAAGCCCCGCCCCTTCCCCCCCAGAAGAACATCGGTAAACCTATGCAGCAGATCATTCGATCACGCCCACAAATGTGATGTGATGTGATGTGATTCCTCTCACATCGGTGACCCCGAAGACGAGATGACAAAGTGTTTGTAACGGCCTCTGGTCGGGTTGCATCACGGACCGCTGTTCTTACTGCTCTAATAGTATGTGTAGGTGTGTTGTTTACTCATGTTGTATTCATAATGCTGAGCGCCCCGTGAGGTCTCCATATCCACGGTGGGCCCTTGAATGGTCTCTCTCTCCTCTGTCTGGACTAGAGAGAGAGAGAGGGGAGGCATGACAGCCACGCTGACTTCCACGCTGTGGGATGAAACGATGCCTTTACCACACAACTCCACCTCACCAAACAACGGCTGTTCGTTTATTTTCTTCTTTTCAAAAGATGCTCAGTAGAGAATCTCTCTCATGCCCCCCCCCCCCCCCCCCCCCCCCCCCCCCCCCCCCCCCCCCCCCCCCCCCCACCCCCCCCCCCCCCCCCCCCCCC
This sequence comes from Lota lota, assembly GCA_026745465.1. Taxonomy (NCBI): domain Eukaryota; kingdom Metazoa; phylum Chordata; class Actinopteri; order Gadiformes; family Lotidae; genus Lota; species Lota lota. The sequence goes on from JACYXH010000445.1 coordinate 99,162, forward strand.
CCCCCCTTCGCTCTCCCTCCTACTCCTCGCTCTTTCCCCTCCCTCACTACGGGCTTTGCTTTATCTCTTGGTAAACAAAAGCATGTTTTTTTGTTCATAACACAAGCAAACACACACACACACACACACACACACACACACACACACACACACACACACCAGGGCCTCCTGTGTAGAGGCTTCCGTGCACCCCCCATTGATTTTCACCTCACCAGGCCCTCCTTCCGCAGCCCTGTTTCTTCCTCAGCATCGTCATCCTCAAGTGCCATTCTCCTTTTAACTCATGCTTACTACAGCAGGAAGTGTTGGAAGGGGGGGGGGGGGGGGGGGGGGGGGGGGGGGGTTTCATTGCCGACTAATCCATGTCATTGTCATTCAGAATTGTCATACAAATGTTTTGGTTCATTGATGAACCATTTGATCTATAACATCTCAAATAATCGTTAACGGCCATCACAAATTTTGAATTTGCTATACATACACGCAAATACACATGGGTGTCTGACAGGCACCCAAGTAAATGGTGAAATCTGAAATGTAATATGTCACAGATAGGGCTGCAACGATTGTGAAATTCTGGGCCTATACCGATTACGATGATTTAAATAACAATTTGGCAGCTAGCCGATGCAAGATGATTAATGATTCAATCCGCCAGAAACAGATTATTAAATGGAGTTTGACCATTTCCTGACATTGTGTCATTTACCTATTTGTACTCATTGCATAGGCTACTCTGGCTATACCGTGTACGTCCAACTTATTTAATGTTTTATTAAGACAATAGGAATGGAAGGGCCATCATTTATTTATAGTTTATTATGCGTTTACAGCAACGGTTTCCGCAATTGCTTAGTTTGTTGGTAGGGTTTATATTTTGTGAGCGGATATTTATCTGTCTTGAAAAACTTTAGCTAGTTAGTGTAGATAGGTTGGTCATTTAATGCGATGGACTCCATCACCTTGTTAGTGATCCCTTTAGCTTCGGCGCTGTCCGGGGGGGATTTCTTCGGAGTCTTGCTGGTGGTGGTTTGTGCTTTCTTGGTTTCCAGTTCATTTCTCCGTTTTTTTTTAATCGGCTTTCAGGTTATCGTTGTACACGTCGCCATGTCTGCTTCTCAAATGGTTGAGGAGATTTGATGGGTTACA